>CABHPQ010175094.1:0-42970 GCA_902168405.1 Peromyscus aztecus | reverse complement strand
CGATGTCCCAAGGACTTCCCACTAGGTCCCACCTAGGACATAAAATTAGTTCATGGACTTCTGGGGAGTTTGCACATCCAAACTATAGCATCACCTCATCAAGATTTTCTAGGATTTAGCCATTTCCCTAAATTAAACTAAATCTGCTTCCTTTGCTCTTGGATTTTCTAAATATTAATAAACTGGTAATTTAAAAAAAATACAAGCATAAAGAAAAAATTATAATTCTTATTTTCTCCATTTATCATGTCAGTAAAGCTGACTTCCATGAGTCACACAGTCACAAAACCTCTTTTTTTTTAGTTTTATTCACTGTTTAAACCCACTTGACTGTCTCAGCCAGGTCCTAGACATAACCTGCTTTTTTGAGAAGAAGATATTTGGATCATACTTCTCAGATAGTTTATTGATAAATTTAAGAGTATGTGAAGTAGGTAAGCATGCTGCCTAGGTGGGCCAGATACACTGGACTCAGGCAGAGCATCGTCTTGGAAATGCCTGATGTGAATCTCCCCTTTTTAACAGAAGAGAAGGTTGTTTTACTGTTAGCCTCCTCTGTCAGCACTCACCTATTTTCCCATTTAGTGAGTACCACCTAAATGTACATATCTATATATATACACATACATACATACATACATACACACACACACACACACACACACACACACACACACACACAGAGAGAGAGAGAGAGAGAGAGAGAGAGAGAGAGAGAGAGAGAGAGAGGAGTTTTAAGAATTGGTTTGTACTGTTATGGGAGATGGAAAATTCAAAATCTATAAGGCCATCAGTCTAGAAACTCATCAATAATTGAAATTATCACTTGAGCCCTAAACTTATATCTAGGATTTCTATGTTAAGGTCTTGAAGGCAAACTTTCTTACTTGAGAAACTTCAGTTTTTGCTTTTTGGGCCTTCAACTGATTGAGGCTCAGATCTATCATTGAGGGCAACTTCCTTTACTTAAGGCAACTGATTAAGAATGTTAAATCACATTTAGAAAATACCCTTCACGCCAACATCTAGACTAGTGTGTTGAGAAAAAGGGTGGTGATATTTTGTATATGCTCTAATAAATGAGGCTTGTCGGAAGATCAGAGGGCAGAGCCAGCCACAGAGTTAGCCATAGAGGCCAGGCAGTGGTGGCACACACCACTCAGGAGGCAAAGGCAGGTAGATCTCTGTGAGTTCAAGGCCACCCTGGACTACACGAAATTAATCCAGTCTAAAAGAGAAACAGAGCCAGGTGGTGATGGCTCACACTGTCAATCCCAGTACTTGGGAGTCACACGCCTTTAATCTCAGCACTGGGAAGGTTGAGACAGGAAGGGATGTAAGGCGGGAGGAGACAGAAGTTCCGGCCCCCTTTTGGCTAAGAACTAGAGCTATTCAGTCTGAGAATTCATAGAGACAAGACTTCTGTACTCCTTTCAGGCTGAGGATTCGGCAGAGACCAACTAGGATGCGTGTTACAAAAACGGAGTACTATATCAGCAAAGTGATGCATAAAACCAGTTACCAAAACAACTGCTAACTAATAATGTTTCCTCAAAGACATGCTGATCCATGATAAGTAAGGTTAAAAACGTTAAGTTTTTTAATGAGCCACACATAGCACACATTCATTAGAAAAGCAACCCTCATCTGTAAAGTGCTCTGTTCACTTGGTACACCCAAGTTCTGTATCCAGAAGCTAGGTTAAAAAAAACAAAAGGAAAGAAAAAAAGAAAGAAAAGAAAAGCTCCATGTGACAGTACAATTGTAATCCCAGTGCTATGGAGCCCGGCAGGCCAAATTCCTGGGCTCACTGGCCAGCCAGCCTCCCCTCTTGGCCAGCTCCAGGACAATGAGAGACCCTGTTTCAAAAAACAAGGTGCATGGCACCTGAGATTGACAGCCAAAATTGTCCTCTGGTCTCCTCATGCACATGGATACACATTCGTGCCTCTCCCCACTACACAGTCACACACATACACAAGGAAAGCGAATCCCTTCAGTGGTTTAAATTGGATCTTTTTAGGCAGTTGTGTGGAAGTGAGGGTAGGTAGGTGTATTAGTTAATTGTCTGTCACTGTGATAAAACGCCATGACCAAGGCAACTTATAGCAGGAAGAGTTTATTTGGCTTATAGTTCTGGAGGGCTAAGAGTCGAGCATGGCAGCAATTATAGAAAGGTGAGGGTTCATGTCTTGACCCACACATGAGGCAGAGAGAGCAAACTGAGAGGAGGGTGAGGACTTAAGATCTCCCAGTGTGGCCAGGTAACACACTTCCTCCAGCAAGTTCACACCTCCTAAGCCCCCTCAAATGGTGCCCTCAACTGGGAGCCACGTGGTCAAGTGCCCGAGAATGAGGCGGGAGCGGAGCGGGGCGGCGTTTGTTATTGAAACAACCACATTAGCAGTAGGGGGAGGAAGACTGGATGTCTGATTTTAGAAGCCATCTTCTCTATAACCAAATATTTGCGACAGCACTGAGGACAGTGCAGCTGTTAAGAACACAAGTTGAACTAATAAATGGGTCATTATCTCTTCAAGGTAGAAGCATACTGGTATGGTTTCAGTGTGTCCCCTCCAAACTTCAGTGTTACCAGAGTGATACTTATTGAGGTGTTAAGGGCCTTTCATAGGTGATTAGGCTACTGAGAAGGCTTCCTTCCTTCCTTCCTTCCTTCCTTCCTTCCTTCCTTCCTTCCTTTCTTCCTTCCTTCCTTCCTTTTTTTTTTTTTTTTAGGTTTTTGGAGACAGAGTTTCTCTGTGTAGTTTTGGTGCCTGTCCTGGATCTTGCTCTGTAGACCAGGCTGGCTTTGAACTCACAGAGATCCGCCTGCCTCTGCCTCCCGAGTGCTGGTATTAAAGGCGTGCTTCACCACCGCCCGGCCGAAGGCTTGCTTTGTAAATGAGAGTAGTGCTGATGCAAAACATGGATCCTACCTTAAAGAGAATAAGAGATTGTTTTATTCTTGAGCCAAATATGAGTGACCGTGCCCCAAGAACACAGATTCAAGCTCGTGGTGGCTGGAATGAGAATGGCCCCCATATATTTGAGTGCACAGTCACCAGTGAGTGGAACTGTTTGGGAGGATTAAGAAATATGGCTTTGAAGAAGGTAGATGTGGCTTTGCTGGAGAAGGTGTGTCCCTGGGAGTGGGCTTTGAGGTTTCAAAAGCCCATGTCAGGTCCAGTCTCTCTCTTTCTGTCGGCTGCCTATGGATCAGGATGTAAAGCTCTCAGCTACTGCGCCAGTGCCATGCCTGTCTGTTTCCTGCCATGATGACCATGAACTAATTAATTCCTCTAAAACTGCAGGCACGCCCCTACTTCAATGCTTTCTTTTCTAAGAGTTGTGTTGGTCATGATGTCTCTTCATAGCAATAGAACTGTCTTATTCTATAATATAAGACAAGATTGTCCCAAATAATGTGTTTCCATGTAGACACACGTTCATGAGTTTTTATAGTTATAGAACAGGAAGTCATAAATGAATATATTTTTCCACATACTTTACTGGAAACATTCATAGGTGAGTTACATCAAAGTGAGAACTCTCAACTGTAAGTCTCAGGTGCTATCTGATGACATTCTTAGCTTTTGGACTGGTGGATGCTAGGCATCGTTAATTTAATATATTCTAAAAAGTTTCACTGGGTAGATGAGAGGATTTCGGTCAGAGACAAAGATGGGCAATGAAGGACTATTACGGGACTGAAGACAGGGTAAGATAGTTTGGCTCTGGATCTGCTTTCTGCAGTCAGGAACTCCTATCAGTCAATCCGCCTTGTGGAGACTGTACCATAGGTGTGGCCCTCCCTGCTGCAACTTCAGATCACCGCAGATACCCTTATACAGTGACTTAGTGGAATTTGTCTTCAGTACTCTTTTGTCTTCCAGAGTGAGGGCACAGCCTTCCTAAGGTGCCATATTGGATGCAGAGGAGCCCTCACCAGACAGCTCGTCCTGCTAATGCCTTGATCTTAAGCTGTTCTGTATATAGGACTGAGAAAAATAAATTCTGTTTTTTTTTTTTTTTTTTAAATATTACTCAGTCTCTGAGATTTTGCCAAAGCAGCACAGATACATGCAAACACTCTGTAGTGGTATTTGCTCCACCCATGACCTTGGGCTATATGGCACGAAGGAGGCGGTGCTTCTTGCCATTGTATGTGACCGCTTAAAAAGAGAGGAGAGAGGTTGCCATTTCCCCCCCATACACACACACTTCTTTTTTTTTTTTAAACTCTGGCATGATTGAACACCGACGGACTGGGAATTTAACCCAGGTTCCCTCTACAACACTCCACTTCACATTTTACAGGTGGGATTGTTAATTAAGGGCCAGATAAAGATGTAAAGGCCATAATGGTAACATAGGTATATCAAAGTGTCTAGATGGAATTGGGCTCCCAGCTGAAAGGAAGTTTTACAGATGTGTAAGGACATCTTTGCAAGCCTTCCTCAGCACCAGCCGGTAGCCAGGAGAGGTCATAAACATAAGGAAATTGCTTCCCAGGCAGAGAGTCACGCCTTTAATGCAGGCAACATCAGTTCCACCACAGAGATGGCTAGAATTAATGAAATTCACACAGCAAGTCCTGACACTTGATGGCCTCATTAGAATGATTATGGGGAGGCTTTACAAAGGTGCTGTGTCGGCAGATGAGCCAATGAGCTGTCCATAATGAGCATGTTCCCACCCCACCCCTGATCCAGCAGGAGCTTAAAGCACGGACTAAAGTTAGCACATTAATAATTGTTTGTGATGTGGTTAGCAAAAATATTTTCTAATGGTGTGCTTAGAGGAGAGATTCAGGAGGTAATTGTGGCAGGACTGTGTTTTCTCTTAAGTTGTGGGAGTGTTTCGACTCACTGCCGTGTATGTGTGTGTACTTTATTTCTACGGGCAATGGAAAGGGAATACGTAACAGAGATCTGCTGTCGCTGTTTTTAGCCTGCTCTAAAGTGCTCACAGATTTTTTTTTTTTCAGAAGGATGTCAGTGAAGGTAATAAGCTAGCAATGATACAGTGGGGCAGGGTGCGAGGAAAGAAACAGTAGAACTCAGGGTCAGGTGGGTCATTTCGTTCGTTTGGTTTTTGCTTGTAATTGTACACACATAAAAACTGGATTCCTATAACACTGAGGAGCTGAAATGAATAAAAATATTTCTTATCAGATGGTCAACATAAATGTTGCATAAAACCGTGTACGGAGGCGTTAGAAGGTCTCAGGGTGGCAGCTGTTGGGGGAATACAATTTACTAGATTTTTAATGTGGCTTTGGACCTTGTGTGCTTGTTCAACATTGTAATCTTAATTGCAAGACCCGTAAGTAAGTAAGGCTTTGTTTAATTTTATTATTTTAAAGAAACTAATTCAATAAATATATAAATAACTTAAAATGTGTTTTCTTTTGGGCCAGTGAGACGGCTCAATGGGTAGGATGCATGCCGTTAAGTCTGATGACCTGGGTTTGGTCCCTAGAACCCACATGGTGAAGGAAAGAACCAGCCTCTGACCTCTACATATGGATTATGGCCTCTGTGTGTGCATACATGCACACACAGGAAGAAATAATAATAATACTCTGTTTTGTTGAAGCTGGGCATGATAACATTTATCTGTAAACTCAACAATTAGAAGGCATGAGGATTATAAATCTGAAGCCAACCTTAGGACTACATAGTAAAATGCGCTCTCTCTCTCTCTCTCTCTCTCTCTCTCTCTCTCTCTCTCTCTCTCATTTGTAGTGCCAAGTCGACAAAAAAAGCCTTATACTCTATAGAAGGCGTTCCTGAAGAGTCAGCTGGGAGGAGCCAGTTTTCTCTGAACTGCTCACCTCATGACTTTGAGAGAATTCCACTGTTAACAGCTCCAGCTCCAGATAATCCTCTGAAATCCAGACTCTATAACTACCAGCTGAATGTCCTTCTCCTCCTGGCTGTCTGACAGGCATTTCGTACACAACACGTCCCAAGATGAACCTGTGTCTGTCTCTGTCCCCCAGCTTGCACTAGACCTGCTCCCCGGCATTCTTTTTAATCTCAGTGTAACTCTTCTACCCATGACTCAGGCCCAAGATCTTGGTGCCAACAGGGAGTCCTCTCTTTTTCCGACACCCCATAAGCCGCCCGTCATTGTATCTCTTAACTCATCATTTTGTTTTCAACTCTGGACCCACTTAAGCTCAGATTTAATATGCTTCAGCTTCATACACTCTCCATTATGAATTTGCATGAACTATGGTGACAGCTGTCTAACTGGATTCTACACAGGGTCCTTCAAAACGGTCTCTGTATAATGTAAGTGTAAGTATACCATGTTTCAGCGCCCAACACCCACTGACTCCACCTTTCCCTCCAATAAAAGACCAAAGCTTTATAGTGGTCCACAAAGCCCCAGTGGTAGCTTCCTCCTCATTTGTCCTTGCACCCTGCCCCATACCCCCCACTTCTCTTCCCTGGTCTCTTACAATGCTCCTCCCTCATTTCAGTCTAGTATCTGTATGACTTTGCTGTCATCACAAACGATCACAGATTGCCCCTGGCTGTGCAACTTAAAACAACATGCATCTATTGTCAGGCAGTTCTGGGCTGGAAGTTGAACTTGGCTTAGGTATTTTCTCTGGTTGTCAGCAAAATTCAGTCTTAAATTTGTACAAGTAAGGTTCCTATTTCCTTCCTGGCTGTTGCATAGAGGCTGTCCTTACCTCCTAGAGGGTTCTCCTAAGTCTTTACTGGTGGGTCCCTATGTTTCCAAGTCAGCAACAATGGTATCATTCTCATAATCCCTGATTTCCTTTTACGTTGAATAATTCTTGATGCAGTCAGAGAGTCTGTTTGTAAGGTTTCATGTGAATAGATTGAATCACTCTGGATAATCTGCAATTATCTCTTATCTCGAGGTTTGAAACAATTTTATCTCCAAGGTTCTTTTGCCATGTAATACAACAAATTCATATGTTCCAAGAAGTAGTGCCTTACTGAGATTCAGGTAAGAGTTGAATATGTCCCTTAAGGTTCATGTGTTGAAATGTAGTCTCCACTAGGAGGAACTAAAAAGGTGAAATGAGCTGGGTGTGTTAGCCCATACCTTTAATCCCAGCTATCATTTGGGAGGCAAAGACAGGAAGATCTTTGTGAGTTCAAGGCCAGCCAGCAACACAATAAGTTCCAAGCCAGACAGGGATAGTGAGACCCTGTATTAAACAAACCAACAAAAGGGTAAAAATGTAATCCAACTCCAGTATTTGGAAATGGGGCCTTTGGGTAGTGATTAGGAATAGGTACGTTTTTCAGAATGGGGCCCTTTGATTGAATGCTGGCTCTTTTGTTAGAAGAGAGTGTGTGGACACACACACACACACACACACACACACACACACACACACATTCCTGTGCATCTTTTGTTTCTTGTTAGGTGATGGCACGAATTACTCAGAACTACATCAAGCAAATTACCATCATCTGTGGCCCCTTGACTTCTCAGAACTGTAAGCTAAAGAAAGTTGTTTCTTTATGAAGTAATACAGTCTCCGGTATTTTTGTTGCAGTAATGAAAAACAAAATGAGGTACTCAACGAACGTATTTGGGGAATTAAGCTTCTGCTATGATAGACAGTCTCTTAGCTAAGCAGATTTCTATTTCTGATCCGCACTACCTGAAATATTCTTTCCCTTGGATAATTACACAACCAGTTCCATCATACTGCTAAGTCTCTGCTCAGTTATCATCATACTCTGCTCTCTGTCTTGTCTTTGAGGGAAGCACTCTCCAGTTCATTCACTTTAATTTTGTCTTTCCTTGACTGCATTTTGTCTTCTTATCTGTCTCTCATTACTAAGTACCTTGAGAGCAGAGACTGTAATTTATTCACTGTTGGATTCCCACCACCTAGAGCAGTCCCTGATAACTGGTAAAATGCACAATAAGTATTTGTTGAGTGAATGTGAATTACCAATAACGGAAAAAAGCCCCAGAGACCGCAATTACTAATTATTTCTGACAAAAATGAGGCAACTAACTTCGAATTGACCTCAGAGAATCACTTGAAAGACTTCTTATTCACAAGAATATCATTAGTTTGTGAAATGCCTATTAAAGGCATCACTAGCAAGTTTTGTAAGTATCTCCTGGTCCATAACAAACAAACAAGCTGCCTGGCAATATTGTCCTTGGTGTGCTTATGTTAACTTGAGGCTCTTATCACAAAAGCCACCAAGGTTTTAGTACAATGTTCTAAAATCCTGGCTGAACTAAAGATCAAGTCTGCAGGTTTCAGAAGGTTCCATCTTTTCCCTGCTTTCAAAGTCAGGAATGAACGCTTGCCAATTCTTGATACTTTTACAGTGTTTCCTCAGAGATTAGAACAGAGTACCCCAAGACTACAGATAACGAGAGCCCAAGAAGAGCCCCTCGAAGTTACTCCACTTTCTGTTTCACTCCATTCCTTAGGACATTGGCTTTGTGTTTCCTGCCCAGGCTTTCCCTGGAACGAGGAATGAAAGGAGTGAGAACCCGAAGGGTTTGCCTGTGTCTGTGTCTGAACTGGGCTCAGCAAGCGCTTGTGATGGACCCACTTGTCGTCACTGTCACAGGTCTCAGTCAGTACCTTCTGTTTGTGTAGCTGACACATCAGACAGCACCTTGTCCCGTGTGCTTTGTGTCTTCAGCCTTGTCTCCTGTCCTTCCCATTATTTTTGATAATATGGGCAGTCTGTTTTACTGGCCTCTCTTGACTCATTTGCTACTTTGGATCTTGGTCGGCGCAAGTGTTACTATCCCTCAGACTGAAACATGTAGTTAAAAAAATAAATTGAGAGTCTATATAAGTATGAAAAAGATGTGCTGTATATAGATGGAGCAGTTGTTTTCATTTTAGAGTGTGGTTGATGGACCACCTGAATCAGAACCATGGGTCAGGGAGGGAGTTACTTATTATAACATAGGTTACTAATTACTGAATCAGAGTTGGAAAGGGATGGAGATTTGGGGATCATGTATTTTTCTGGCAAATATCTCAGGTTACACTTTTCAAAGTCTGAGAACTTTTTTTTTTTGGTACATATATAGAGGCCTAAGTCTAAGGAGCTTTTATAGGGCCAGCAAGATAGCCCAGCAAGTAGAGCTGACTGGTGTCCAGCCTGACCACCCGAATCAGATCCTTGGAACTTGCATGGTGGAAATGAGAAACAGATGTTTACTGCTCAGAAGAAGAACACAAGAACTGTTTGTTGTATTAATAATGAAAGTCATTCCAAAAAGTGAATATCCTTTCCTTTAACTGGAACTAGTTTGTCTTTCTTTGTTATCAAATAGACAAGGACATTGAGTTTCAAGGCTATCAATTGGCAAAATTGCCCTTGTCACAAATCACAGTGCTATAGGAGAATGCTAGAATCCAGGTCTCCATCTTCCTTCCTTAGTGCTTGAGATAATTGACCTCGATGAGAGGGATGGGGGAAGTGTTCTGAAACTTAGGTAAATTTAGTTCTGTGTGTGTCAGTTATATATTAACCCACATAGTAGGAAGGCTGGAGGACTTGCAAGATTGATGAAAGACAAGCCTGAAAAATAGATGGTGATCAAATTGTGAGTGACTCAGGTATCAAAGTAAAGGTGTGGACACTAGATAGTCACTGAAACCTTTGGGGCAACATAAAAGGAACATATTAAGAACATTAGCTTGCAGTTGCTACAGGACAAGCTGAAATGAGAGAAAGATGATAGGAGACAGAGGAGGAACAGGCTTCATGGTCTGTGAACACAAAAAGAAGACCCAGACTGATGAAAGGGTGATGTGGGAACAAATTCTAAATTTGGATCAATAAAATATGTAAAACGCTTAGTTCTAGCCTAGCTCCATGGCTTCCTCTTCCTTGTAGAAAAGTAATTTTCTAGTTGCATTTTTTAAAGCAAATAATTCACTTTTCTCACACCAATGCATAACTTGACTTTTCTAAACTTTGTCTGTAGCTTTCTTCCTGTTTTAATAAAAAAAATCAAATTTATAACAGGAGATTGTAAGGATATTGTTTAAAAATACCAACTTATTTACTATACATTGAAGAAGAAGTATCTGCTTTTGTTAGACATTGATGGGGAAATGTATATGGCAAGGCAGCTTAGAGACAGGCGGGAAATTCAAAGAGAGAGACAGGAAGAAGGAGAAAAGAGATGCCAGCGAGCTGCCCAAGGAACAATATGAAATGGGACTCAGGTAAAGCCATGGAAGATGTGACAATACATAGATTAATAGTTATGTGCTAATTTAAGATATAAGAGCTAGCTGGCAAAAGGCTTGAGCCATGGCCATGCAGTTTGTAAATAACACAAGCCTCTGTGTGTTTATTTGGGTCTGAGCGGCTGTGGACTGGGCAGGACACAGAAAAACTTCAGTTACAAGACATTGTGCCAAATTCTGGGTTCTTAGAATTGCTTGATTTTGTGTCAGGGTTCTGCAGAGACATGGAACCAGTAAGATGCATAGACATATGGACAAATCACTCATTTCAAAAAATTGGCTTGTTCAGCTAGGACAGCTTCAGGATGAAATTGAGTTCCAGGGCAGCCACTGGGATGGATCTTGTTTGTATCCAAAGACTTGGCATGCAGGAAAACCCATAGTGGTTCTCTGTCCTGTTGCTATTGCGAAGAGCTGATGCCTGGAAAACCTGATGTTTGGAAACACCAAATGTCCCAGTTTAGAGACAGTCTGAAAGGAAGGATTCTCTCCCAATCAGATGAAGGGCAGTACTCTTCTTCAGGCTTCAGCTGACTAGATGAGCCATATCCATAACTTTGAGCTTTATTACCTATAGATTCAAATGTTAAGCTCAAACCACCCTTACAGGAAATACTGATAATAACATTTGACTAGCTGTCTGAGAGTCCAGCCAAGTGTATACATGCATTTAGTCATCACAGTTTCTGTCTTCAAGGAGTTTATAATTTACTAGGATAAACAGAAAAGTAAAACAGTAATGCATAGTTTTAATGATCTAAAACCCAACTCCTGAGATCAAGAGATGTGTATTGAGACATTAGAGAGACTGTCCAGAACAAGGAAAGAAGAGTCCTGGGACAAGTTCCCAGAACTGCTAGCAATACCTAAAGGATTTGGGAAGGCAGAACATTTTTAAATGAAAACTTGAGCAGGAAACAACAACTTAGTTATAGTGAACTTATACTTTCCTGTGACTAGAAGGTGGGCTCATCAGAGGAGAACAGTTTGGGACAGAAGGACAGTCTACAAAGGGATGCCACTGTTGGCTCTGGACTGCTTGGCCCTGTAAGCCGTTTAGAATGTCAGCTACAGCATCACGTTAGCATTTGAGTTCAAGTTTCAACATACAGTCAGATTAGAAACCAAAGTTTTAAAAATCTAGAGCTTGTTAGTGATACACCTTTCTAACCCTTCTTTCTTCCATACCCCAGCCCCTTGTCATTACATTTAGAATATCTTAGGTTTCTTTCCTCATCCATGCCCCAGTACAGTTACTTAAAGAATGTTATGAAACTAGAAATGGCAGAATCATTAAGTCAATCTGTAGAGAAAGGTGAAGTCAATATAGTCACAAAAAAAGCAGTATTTTTAGTAAAACACTGGGATGTGCCATTTTCTTAATGGATATTACATCTCTGACCATTGTGAGAATACCCAGGATGTCTCTAAATTCTTCTGCATGGGAAATAAATGGGCATTTGAAGGTAGAATATTGCCACAGTGAAGAGTGAGAGTCTAGGAAGAAATCAAGATTGCTCAAAATATGTTGGACTGATTCTTAATGGGGAATACACTCAAATGAAAATTTCTAAGATTCAGACTTACCAGGAGTCCTAAGAACAAAACTGTTTATTATTATTATTATTATTATTATTATTATTATTAAATTATTATTTAATTTTTTGTTTTATTTTTAGGTATACCTAAAAAATAAAAATATTTTGTTAATACCATTTTGGTATATACATGTATGCAGACCATTAAAATAGCCCTAAGTGCCTCAAAAACTCCTTTACATAGCTGATTAATGGGATAATCCAAGGTCCTATATAGCATTAGAATATCCTGACTAAAGTCTTTGGAGATGAGCTTACCTCCCTATTCTTATACCATTGCTGACTTTGCTGAGGAAGTTGGAGCTGGTCTCATTTAAGATATCTCATGTTCTGGGTGTGATATTCTGCTCCCCACTCAGCTTTGAATCAGAGGCTTCCATTGGTGCCCGAAAATTAGAGATCCTTTCCAGATCAGTGCTACTTTGTGCAAAAGAGAAGGGAAGGGCAGAATTTGAAATGCAGCATATAGATAAGAGAATGAAGGAATGGGGTGAAGAGGGTAGTGAGTACATCCCTGTCTCCCTGAAACTCAGGCAAAGAAATGAATGAAATTTGTGAAGGTGGTGGTATAATGTGAGGGAAGTATCTGCACATGGCGGGTAGTAATGATTGTCAGAGGATTTCAGTGGGCCCATTGAAGAACACTCATCCGGGATCTCAGAACTGAATGGTCTGAAGGACTTTAATTAACGTGATAAAGTTTGTGTGGGTGTGGTGACATTCCCATTCTTCCTTGCTGTGATATGAGTTTAATCTTTTCTGCTTAGTAGAATCTCAGGGAAGGACAATGAAGGCAATCTTGTGCTTTTGGGCGGGTCTTGATATAGAAAGAGAATTTCACAAATGCCCCCTCTCTGTCAGAGGAGAAGAAAGAGGTGAGAGAAACATTGGCTCTAAGACAGCGAATTTAAGGCCTTTAATTTCTCCTGATTTGAAGTTTGCAACTTGCTAAAGTGTCATGCTCTGAGATGTAATTTTTTCAGCCCTGACAGACATGCCAAGTGTCGAAACTCTGAGATGCTTGCTGGAAAAAGTCAGTCCTAAATGACTAGGAAAATTGAATATCGAGTAAAATGTTTTACCCACTAACACTGGTTCATTAGCTCTGGATGTTCTGTAGCCTGAACATACAACTTAGATATTCATCTTTAGAAAAGGGTAGTGTTAGGTCTCAAAGAAACCTGGGACGAGTATCACTGAGTACCTGTGGCTTCCAGCACTTCTCACCATGCCCCTCACCCTAAACCTCTGAACCCAGGGGAGAAGCCTACAGCTTCCCTTCTCCCAGCTTCTCTTTTCTATATAACTCAGCCATTTTGGTGGCACGCTTTCTTGTTTCCCACGCACTCTCTTGGCTCCTGGCTGGCTCTGCTCCTAGATCTCTCATGGTCTGCTTGCTCTCTCTCCACCTCTCTCTCCTCTCAGTCTGCTGGCCATGTTCAGTCTGGACTCTTGCAGATGTCTCTGGCTATGCTCTGCCTCGTGTCTACAATAAACCTTCTCCTCAGCCATACTTAGGAGCAGTCAGGTCCTCATTTTTCATTCAGATAGACTATGCCTTTATTGTAGAATTATGTCAAGCCCAATGGTGGTAAGCAGTTTAGTACAACATAGTTTTATAACTTGTTGCTTTTACAGTGTTAGACCATAAAATTAAAAAGTTGAACTGAAAATGTCTTGCTCTCCCCAATCCTTTCTCGCTGCTGCTTTTTAATGCCTCTTTGCTTTTTGTGGCTCAGTGTGTGAGTTCTTTTTGAGCCAAATATTTCAAAGTGTCCAATAAAAGTTCAGTCAGGCTGCTGGCTGCTTTTACCTAAGTGTATGGCAGCACTCACAGATACCAACTCTGTAATCTTTTTAAATGAAACAGTTTTATGAATTCTAAACATGTTAAAACATTTTCAGGATCCCTTTGTCAATTTCTCATACAGTAGTGATGAGTGCAGACTCTAACAGCACCTCAAACATATCAACGATTCATTCTCACCGAAACCTACTCAAGTTGCCAGGGCCGAGTTAATGATTTCCACTTTCTGTTCTCTTCATGTCAGTTTTAGTTTCCACATTTCTGCCACTTGTCACTGTGTACATCCTTCTACATCCGTGGCATCGAAGATCTGCTGGAAGTTGTGGATCTTTGCTCTTCCTGCTCAGCTCCCTTGAGTGTGGCACACTAGTTACACTTGCTCCCGGGGCACTGAAGAGGATGAGGCATTTCACACGGTTTAAAAATGCCTGCATTCTGCAGGCTTCAGCAGAGAGCGAGAGAGGGGGTGTGAGAATTTGGACTTGCTAACTCACTCATCTACTTCTGGTTTGAGTGCTACAAAAGGAAAGATTCAGAGTAGGTCTGAGGTCAACAAAACTCACACCCTTCTCCAGGAGTATGAAGGCATTTCTAGGTAGTGAAGATTGGAACTGGATTATATATGTGAAAAGCAACGACTAAGCACTCAGTGGAGAACTTCCGAGAATACAATGTGGGTTAACGTTCTCTTTGGAAAGATCAAGGAGAGGAAGAGCTATTAAAAGAACAGATAAGGGTGACACTCAGAGTAACAGAGTTGCATATTGATAGGGAGGCTCTACTAAAATGAATTGGAACAAGCTGGTCGCATGTTCCCAAGGGCAGCCTTTAAGATTCGCAAACCAAGCTGGCAGTTTTGCCAGTCATTAGAGTTTGACATGTACTTAAGACAGAGGAGAGCAGGGTGGTGCATGCCTGTAATCCCAGCATTTGCAGGTGGAGGCTGCAGCTCAAGGTCAACTGTATAGCACATTTGAAGCCAGCCTGGGGTATGTGAAGCATTGTCTTAAAAAATAGACAAAACAGTGATCACAGAAAGACTAAAGGAGATAGATTTTTCAAATTATGAGTCTATGGGTTCTGAAGGATTTACAGGTGGGAGTTCAGATTCTGGGTCAACATATGGCTAGACAGCCTCAAGGATTATGTGGTTTTACCTTTTTAAAAGGCATGTTTCTTAGTTAGGGTTTATATTGCTGTGAAGAGACACCATGACCATGACAACTCTTCTTTTGTTTGTTTGTTTGTTTTTTGTTTTTTTGAGACAGGGTTTCTCTGTGTAGTTTTGGAGCCTTTCCTGGAACTCACTCTGTAGCCCAGGCTGGCCTCGAAATCACAGAGATCCACCTGCCTCTACCTCTCGAGTGCTGGGATTAAAGGCGTGCGCCACCACCGCTCAGCACCACGACAACTCTTATAAAGGAAACACTTACTTGGGGTAGCTCATTTACAATTTCAAAGGTTTAGTAAAAATTTTAACCATGCTAGGGAGCATGGCACCATGCATGCAGTCGTGGTGCTGGAGAGGTAGCTGAGAGTCCTGTTCTCTTTCACACAACACAAAGTCCACCGAGACACTGGGAAGTATCCTGAGCATAGGAAACCTCAAAGCTCGCCCCCATAGTGACACACTTCATCCCTCAAGGCCAGACCCACTCCAACAAAGCCACACCTTCTAATAGTGCCACTCCTTGTGAGGTTCTGGGGACCACTGGCATTCAAACTACCACAGTATGCTAAGGTAATTTTGTGGCATTTTATTTGATTTTTATCTCCCCCCTCAACTACATGAGGCATACACCTTAAAATGGCTTTATGTGGCCGGGTAGTGATGGTGTACTACTTTAATCCCAGCACTCAGGAGGCAGAGGCAGGCAGATCTCTGTGAGTTGGAGGCTAGCCTGGTCTACCGAGAAAATTCCAGGAACAGCTGCACAAAGTAACCCTTTCTCAAAAAACCAAAAACCAAAAACAAAACAAGAACAAATGGTTTCATGTGGACTAAGTGGTAAAGATTAACAAGTCCTTTACACTAACAAAATGTTCTAGAATAACAAAGAAAGAAAACAAGCCTCCCAAGGTCATGAACCTGGGAGCTTGCTCTTCAGAGCAGACCTGAGACTTGCCTTGGGTAAAGAGGATAACAGAAGCCGGGCGGTGGTGGCACACGCCTTTAATCCCAGCACTCGGGAGGCAAAGCCAGGCGGATCTCTGTGAGTTTGGGGCCAGCCTAGGCTACAGAGTGAGTTCCAGGAAAGGCACAAAGCTACACAGAGAAACCCTGTCTTGAAAAAAAAAACAAAACAAAATAAAAAAATAATAAAATAAATAAAAAATAATAAAAAAAGTTAAAAAAAGAGGCTAACAGAAGCTCTACAAAGCAAAGCTGTTTTCCAAGATTGCAAGATGGTTCATGTGGCTTATGTTCTAGATTTTGGATTATGCACTAAAAGACATATTACACAGGACTCTTTTTGGATTACATACATTATAAACTAAGTAGCTCTCCCATTAAGTACAGAATGAGGCTTGTAAAAGCAGGGAAAGGAATTATTGCAGTTGTTATTAGAGAAAGGGCAATTGGAATTTGAGCTAGTTATTTCTTTTTAGATCACAGACCATTTTTCACTTTACTTATATATCTTTCATTATCCTAAAGTTCTGTGAAAATCAACAGAGATAATAATGTAGGTGTTCCATGTATATGAGATAGCAAAGATTGTATGTAGGAGACAGATGAAAAAAACCAGGAGACTCCATAACTGATTGTAGAGAGTGTTAAATTCCTTTTCTGCGGATTCCTGATGGTGAAAACCAAAAGCATTTCAGAACACCAGTTCCCTGGATACAGACACAATAATCTTGTGGTATTGTTCTCTAATTATTACACGTACATTGGATTTTAGAGACATAAAGACATGAAGTCAATGGCGTCTAAAGTCTTGTTATACTGACATAGTGATAAACAGTCTGTGGTAGATAGTTGCAAACGGGGCTGGTGAGATGGCTGAGCAGTGGAAGCCATTGTCCCGCAAGCAGGAGAACTGGAGTTTCGATCCCTACAGCCCACATGAAACGCTGTGTGCGGGAGGAGGCTCGCCTGTATTTCTAGTCTTGGAAGGTAGAGCGCTCTGGGTTTCCTTGAGAGAATCTACTTCAAAAAGAATAGAGTGGAACATGACAGAGGAAGTTCATCCACATCAGCCGCAGGTCTTCAGTTGCAGCTGCACCCACAAATGTGAATCTGCACACACATGCATCCACATGCCTATGAAAAGAAGAAAATGAAACAAATGAACCAACCTTAAAACAGCCATCCCGTAATCTTATTTTGAAAATACCAATGCTGAAATATAGAGGGATGAAGTCACTTGTTCAAAGTTAGCTGCCTGGTTATTAACAGATCCAGTACTGCAATTTATATCAGCAGATTCTTAGCTCAAGCTATTTTCTGGAGCCTCTACTTTTTTTTTCTTTTTGCCCATATATCTTTACTTGCAAGTGTTCATTGCAAGAGCCTCTATTAAAAGGTGTTAAGCTAGTTATTCTTTTTTTTAATTTATTTATTTATTTAATGCCGAATGCAGTTTATTGAAGGAGGGAGGAGGTCTTAAATACAGGCTTACAGCACAATGGGAGAACTCCAGAGGGCAGAAGTTTGCTACCGATGTTTTACAATCTTGCATCTAAGCTGTTAACACCCAAAGCTAGTTATTCTTTATGCTATTAAAACACAATTAGAACTATCAAATATTTACAGGATATTAAAAAAATAGGATATTTCCCTTGTATTTATCCATAAATTTGCTAATTACCCCTATATTAATTTACTTATTACAAATTGTATTTTTCCTGTCCATCATGTATATTACTAGTAATTTTACTTGACCCCATTTCATTCTCACTTAGGCTCTAATAGGGTTTCTGCCCCCAAGCCCCCAATAGTTTCCTCCACTGATGCAGCAAGCCAGATCAAGCCAAACTGAAAAAGTATAACAGCAGGTATATTTAAAGCAAAGCAACTCCTGGGCAGGTTCACTGGTCTCAGAGATTGAGGCCAGAGAGGTCACGCTCAAGCTAAGGTAGGAAGGTTTTATAGACTGTAGGTGAGGGGTGATGATGTGTCTGCCACAGGCTGGATTTGTGCCCAAGTATGGTCAGAAGCTGAGCACTTAGATGAAGACTTGGGCAGCTGGTGGCATCAGGGGAGGAAGTTGCAATAGTTGCCAAGAATGTGGAACTGGGCTTTTGGTGCCTTTACTGTGTTGGGAGACTCTGTGAGTGGGTGGGGTTTGGAGAGAGAAAGAGAGAGACAGGAATGGGGCTTCCTGGACTGTGTAGGGGTGAGCTGTAGGCTCCAAGGAACAGTCTCCAAAGGGAAAGTCATGCAGGCATTTCTCAAGTTCATGAAAACTTCTAACTTACTTTAAAAAGTATTCCAAACCAAAAGGTTTTTAGTACAAGGTTTACTTTAATAATATATTATTTTAATAAATATATTTACTTCATTCTCTAAAACTACTGCTTGAAATTACTTTCTAGGAAGATACTTTATACAAACACACAATTATACACAGACACACACATTGTAAAATATTATTTTAACTGGGTAAAGATGTGTTAGATTTGTTTATGCTGCGGAATATTACTTTAACTGTGTAGAAGTGTGTTATTTTTGTTTATGCTGCATTTATTTAATGATGTAAGGACGTGTGTTTAATTATGTAAAGATGTGTTACATCTGTTTCACCTTGCCTAAGGCACCTGATTGGTTTAATAAAAAGCTGAATGCCAATCGCTAGGTAGAGAAAGGATAGGCGGGGCTGGTGGGCAGAGAGAATAAATAGGAGGAGAAATCTAGGCTCGAAAGAAGAAGGAGGAGAGAAGAAGTGACACCCCCAGGGCAAGAGGCCAGGCAGACACCAGAGAGACAGACACAGAGAAGCACTGAAATACGATATACAAAGTAAAAGAGGTCAAAAGCCCCAAGGCAACACATAGATGAAGAGAAACAGGGTAAGTTATAAGAACTAGCAAGAAAAGAGCTTAAGCTGGATGGAGCATTCAAATTTAATAGTAAGTCACTGTGTCACGATTTGGGAGCTGATTGGTGCTCCCCCCCCAAAAAAGAAAAAACACACACACACAGACACACACACACACACACACACACACACACACACACACACACACCCCCTCCCTCTACCTTTGTCCATTTGTTTCCTTTAATAGTTTTGTCTATTTTATATCTTTTTCACATTTTCAAACCAGCTTGTCACTTCTGTAAAGTAGCCTGCTGGGTTTTTTATTGGGAAATTATAAACCTGTAGATACAATTGCAGAGAAATGGCATCTTAACAACGTGTAATCTTTAAAGATGGGAAGGTTAGATATGTGTTTCTGTTTAAATTTCTGAGCAATATTTTGTAGTTCTCAGTGTTACCTGTCTTCTGTGTTACATTTCATATTTTTAATGCCAATATAAATCTTAGTTTTTCTTTTCAGTTTCTTATTATTCTCTCTCTCTCTCTCTCTCTCTCTCTCTCTCTCTCTCTCTCTCTCTGTGTGTGTGTGTGTGTGTGTGTGTGTGTGGTGGTGGTAGCCCATGACTTCATGCATGCTAGGTAAGTGCTATCTATACCTGTAGTCCAATGATGAGTCTTTTATATAACTTAATAGACTGATAACTAAACTCACTTTTAATGCTAATATCACAGTTGCAAATCTCTAGTATTTTAACATGGATAATCATGCTTTCTGGGCATAAAGAGAGATTTATGTCTTCTTTTCCAATGTGTTTGCTTATCATTTCTTTCTCTCATCTTATTACAACGTTAGAACTTCCTTTAAAATGTTGACTAGAGATGGTTAGCATGGATATCTGGGGAGGATATTTTTGTGTCAATTTCATTGGCCACAGGGTCCCTAGATTAAACATTATTTGTGGGTGTATCTCTTTATGGATCAGATTAGCATGTGAATCAATGGACTGAGTGCAGTAGAATGGTGTTTTGAGTGTGGGTGAGCATCTAATCTGTTGAGGGCTCAAACAGAACAAAGAGCAAAGGAAGGAAAAATTCACCTCCCAATCCTCCTTCTTGTTCTGCCTGGCTGCTTGAGCTGGAACATCTTATCTCTTCTTTTGTGCTGGAATTTACATAATCAGTTCAGTTGGTTCTCAGACTTCATACTCAGTCTTCAGACTTAGATTTTGGGTTTCTTGGTTCCCCAGCTTGCAGATGATAGGATTATTTTTCAGCTTTTATAATCCTGTGAGCCAATTCTTTGCTATGTATGTATGTATGCATATATGTATATATTTATTTCATATTATACCTGTTTCACTGGAGAATTGTTATTGATATATAAGAGTTGGGTTGAATTCAGCCTGTTGGCATTTGCTCTCTATAGCAGATTTTCATATTTGTGTCTTCTGAGGTCGAAGTAGTTTAACTATATCTCTTGTTTCTCTGGGACTGCAAAGCTAGTTGTCTGATTGGTATTATTATGGATAATTAAATATATAACTGTTAATTTCTTAAATTTGATTAATTGTGGGTTTTTTACATGTTTTTATTGTATCTGTGTTCACACACAAGCACACACATACATGCTTACACAAAGGAGGAAGTGTACACAGGTATCTGTATGCCAGAATACCTCTGTAGGGGTCAAATAACAACTTGGGGGTGTTGGTTCTCATACTGTGTGGGTCACAGGGAATTGAATTTAGGTTATCAGGCATGACAGCAAACACCTTTATCTACTGAGCTATCTCACTGGTCCAGTTCTTCTATTTTGATGGAAGTTTCCAATTATAATAACCGAGTCAATTAGAACTCTTCTTTGAATAGGAATCTCAACTACACTGCCTCAAAGATAAAGGCTTATTTGCTCCTGTAACTGAAAGTCAGCCATAGGGACTGAGATGATGCCATTAGGGCCAGTTTCTCTTTCCCAGACTCTGTTCTTCTCCTTTTGCCTAGCATTGTCCTTTGATTGTGTGCTGGCTAGTTTTATGTCAACTTGACATAAGCTAGAGTCATTTTGGAGAGGAAACCTCAAATGAGAAAATGTCCCTACCAGATTAGCCTGTGGGCAAGCATGTGGTGCATTTTCTTGATTGATGATTGATATGAAAGGGCCCTGCTCACTGTGGGTGGTGCCACCCCTGAACTGATAGTCCTGGGTGATATAAGAAAGCAGGCTGAGCAAGTCAGTCAACAGCATTCCTACATGGCCTCCAGGTTATTGCCTTGATTGAGTTCCTGCCCTGATTTCCTTTGCTAAAGGACTGTTACTTGGAAGTGTGAGTGAAATAAACCCTTTCCTCCCCAAGTTGCTTTTGGTCATGGTGTTTATCATCGCAACAAAAAGCTAACTATGATAGATAAATTCTGCTTTTGTGATAGCAGCAGTAGCTTTATTCTTTACATATTCTTAGCTGTTAAGTCCCCTAGAAAGGGCTATCTACTTCTGTCTTGGAAGTCTAAGCAAAAGTCTTGCTGATTTTCTTTGGCCTAACTTGGATCACCTTGCAGATCCTGAAGTAAGTTGCTATGACCTTGGAAGTGTGACAGGTCAGGACTGTGTCCAGAGTACTACAAAAAGTTAGGATGGGGCCAGGGCCAACTAAACCAGATGGTGTGAGTGACTGGCAAGGATATTACTTCCCTAAAGAGAACTAGAGATCTGATTGCCAAACCTGGAGGGAATGGCTTATGAGTACCCAGAATCAGCAGCTGTCTCTTGTATTAACGTTTATTCAGCACAAGATGTGAATAAAGCATTTCACATTACTCATTTCTCCTCAGAATAGCCTCACGACACAAGGAAGGGCTATAATAATTCTCTTTAGAAATGTGGAAACTGAGGTTCAGCGGTGTCATGAAGCCACAAACTCATTCAGCTAGATTGTTTGAGGAGGCAATCAATTAAAACCCCTGCCTACTAGCATCCTCATTAGGTCACTAGCAAAATAGCAAGTAGTCTGACTATGGTCAAGAAATAAAATATCAGACAGTCAGATACAGCAAGAGAAACGTATCTTGTAAATACACTTAAAGGGAACACATGGTTGCAGATATATCTTTTCCTACTTTTATTTTAGTTAGATTTTTGTACTTTTTTAATAGGCTATTTTTAGAGAAGTTTTGGATCCACAGAACAAATGAGCAGAAAATACACAGCTCTCATATGTTCCCCTCTCATGCTAAATCTTCCCCTTGACATCCTACCCCAGGATATTATTTTTAATACAAATAAAGAAGCTACATTGACACATCATCATCACTGGATGTCTACAGTTTACATTAGAGTTCATTCTTGGTATTGTGTATTGCATGGCTTTTAGCAAATGTATGATGATATGTATCTACTTCAAAGCATCATACAGAATAACTGTCTCCCCGAAATCTGCGATTTTCCTATACATCTTATTATTTCTTATTATAATCATTATCATAATAATATTAAATAATCTTATTATAATATTATGACAATCTTATAATAATCTTATTATAATCACTGAGGTTTTTACCATATCCATGCATATGGCTGTACTTTTTAAATCATGGATTCAGAAGAAAACAAATAATGAGCAAGTGCTAATACTGTCCTTGAATTTGGGGAAAGAAAGCATATGTAGGCTTGGTTTTCTAAACCAGCTATGAAGAGACGTAAAAGCTGGTGGAGTACTCTCCTTGGACTGATGACATTCTTGAAGGGACAGTTATTTGTTCAGCAGCTACACTTCCCCAATGCTGATTGACTAATGCCCATCATCCGCTGTCTCTCAAGGCTGCGTTAGCCGTGTCACTTTGATGAATGAATTGTTCCTGATGTTTCACAGGCTCCTGGCAGATGGTGAATTCTTGAGGCAAAGTCCTCTCTGTATCAGTAGACCGACGTGATTATAATCCCTGTTGAAGCTCCAGGGAGAGCGCAAATCAGAAAGAGATGTCTCAGCTCCTCCACAGATGATTATTGTCATCAAACAAGCGTAACATCCATAATAGTTATGTGTAATCTAGGAAAGCAAGGATATGTGCCAAAGAAGGGTTTCTTTAATTTCTTCCACACTGACTTAAAAAAAATAGTTATTTAGGGCTGGAGACATAGCTCAGTGGTCACATGTTTGCATTGCATGTGAGACTCTGAGTTCAGTTTTTATCTCAAGAAAGAAAGGAAGAGAGGAGGAATGGAGCAAAGAAGAAAGCAAAGTAAGTTTGTGGTACCCAGTGATAAACGAAAGAGGGGATCCTTTGTTTAGTCATTAGGAACTCCTACAGCCTGGAAAGAAAGCTAGTTCAGCAGGTAAAAGAGCATGCCACTAGACAAACCTTCCTTCCTTCCTTCCTTCCTTTCTTTCTTTTTTATTTTTTGTTGTTATATGATTTTTTTTAATAAAATAGCTTTCCTGGAAGCCCTGAACAATAAATATGCATTTATATTTCATTAGCCAGAAATGATTCATATGCCAACTGCTAGCTGCAATCTATCTGAGGAATATATTCTTGTAGCTGGGATTTTTGCTATTCCAAAGGAAGTTGGACACTGAAAGGAAAAGGAGAGAGTCTATTGTGCTAGTGATTAGCAGACTAGTATTTACTGTTTCATTTATCCAATGCTATGTAGCAAAGCACCCCAAATGTAGTGACTTACAATAATGTGACAACATTTAATTTGCCTGTAAGTCTGCATTTGGGCAGAGATCAGCAGTCTCCACTGCCACAGCTAAAGTGGTTCAGAGTGAAGGTGAAAATCATTTAAAGTTTTACTTAAATATGTAAGGATTCATTTTGTCTACTAGCCAGAGCCTTTACTGCGACAGTGGCTGGGAAGCCTCCATGTGGTTCCTCACTGTAGCTGCTTGGCTTCCTCACAAGACATTGAATGAATTTGGGAACATACATGTTATCACTAGTGCTATAATCATCATCTCTCTGCAGTTCACAGACTTCGACCCCAGCAATCAATAAGAGAATGCTAATGTATTATTGGAAGAAGAGCACATGAGCCGCATTGTCTTGGTTTTGGCACATTTGGCATATAATTTACTTACCTGCTTAACTGCTGATGTTGGAACATAGTTATTTCATTTATACAAACACCAGTGTGCCTCCTGCCCTTTATTTTTCTTTCTTCTCATCGTTCTTTTTATTATTCCTTTTTGGAACAGTGTCACTGTGAAGTTCAGCTGGTGTCATACTTGAGATCCGTATGGCACAGCCTCCCAAGTGCTGGACTATCATGCCAGAAAAAAGAAAAAAAATGAACCACATTGGTCGCTTGTTTAAAATATTTCAGTACTCCCATTAAAATTCAAATTCATTCAGACTTTTTTGATTCATGCTTAATGCAATACCTGGTGTCTCTAATTTTTTCTCGTTCTTTTCTACCTTTCTTTTGCTGTGAAACCTATGGAATCATGGCAGCTTCTTTTAGTCTTCTAGTTCTTTGTGCAAACTTGTCCCCTTTCTGGGATACTATTTCTTCAGTGTATTAAACAGACTGGACCTGGATCATTCTTCACTTCTCAGAGAGCCTTTAAATAACTTATTAGTTAACATGTATACTTCACCATTATTTTTCCTTTTTTCTTCCTGTGAAATGAAAATCCACAGCTTTAGAATCCTCTCCCATTCCATCACTATTATAAATCTGCTGCTTTCATAGTGTTTCATCATAAGCTCATGAGTTAGAAACTGTTATAGCTTCCATTAAATGATAGGGACTGAAGCCCATGATACATGGATGGAACACTTAGGCCTTTAGATTCCATAAGCAATACTTTTATTTACTGTGTTATAAATAATTTGGCAAAAGAGAAAGGATGTATTAATTAAGTGTGTCATAGTTGATCAGGAAAGAACTTCATAGATGTCAGGGCATTCATCAGTCTTTGAATGGTAGATAGTCTTTTTGAACGATAATAATAGGAAGAAGACATTGTAGGTGGAGAGAAAAGTGTGAATAAAATGAGAGTTGGGAAAGCACTGGTACATTCTGGTGATGATGAGTAATGTAGAATAGGATGTGGGGGAGTGAGAACTGGAAAGGAAGGTTGCATCATTCAGTAGGTAATTAGAAGTTAACTTTTTGTTTTGTTAAGAGGAGACTATCTGTGCTTTATGAAAATAAAGCTGTACAAGACAAGTCCAAGGAGTTAGCTGTTGTGGAATAGAATATTTGTTTAACTACATAAAGATGTGTTGCATTTGTTTGTGTTGCAGAATAATTGTTTACGTAAAGATGTGTTGCATTTGTTGATACTGCATTTGTTTAACTATGTAAAGATGTGTTGCTTTTGTTTATGCTGCATTTGTTTAACTATGTAAAGATGTGTTGCTGTTTTACCTTGCCTGGCTAAGGCACCTGATTGGTCTAATAAAAAACTGAATGGCCAATAGCTAGGCAGAGGAGGGATAGGCGGGGCTGGTGGGCAGAGAGAAAAGGGGAGTCAGCCAGCCAGGCAGCCAGTGGGTGGCCAGCCAGCTGGGGGCCAGCCGTCCAGACATGGAGGAAGCAGAAAAGCAGGATGGACAGTACCTAGATGAGGTAAACAAGCCTCAGGGCAGCGCATAGATTAATAGAAATGAGTTAATTTAAGTTAAAAAAACAAAACCTGGACTCTTCCCTCTGCCTGCTTTCTCCCTTATATCTATAATAAAAGTCGTTTCCATACTTCGGGAGATGTCATGACCTCCTCCTATTTCATTTTTTCATTCAGCGTTCATAAACCTAGGCATAGGCTTCCACTTCATTTATACACTGCTATGCAATGCTTGGAAAGGCATTTAACGGCGGCAACTGGTGTAATTCCACATTCACGTCACCTAAACTGCAAGCTCATCCTTATTTCACCCTCCTTATTCCCTGTCATGACACCTAGAAAAGTTGTCATAAATCTTTTCCATGTTCACCTTACCCTGTCCTTCAGCCTCTATAATTCCAGCCACTTGAAGTCAATGCAACTTGTCTCCTAGCTTCTCCTTTGCTTGAAATCTGCTTGGTTATTTTACTCCAGTCTGTTTTGGTTGTTGTGTTTGAGGCAAGGTCTTCTCTGTAGCCTAGGCAGGCCTGGAACTCCCTTTGCATGGCTTCAAATATTTAGTACTCCTCTTACCTCAGCTTGCCAGTGCTGGGCTACAGGTAGGAGCCAACATGCCTAGCTTCCAACTCTAGTTTGCTTGTTTGGGGATGTCACTTCCTCAGGTCTCCGTTATATATTCTCTCTGCCCTCTCTTCTTCTCTGGTAACTTCCCCTCCCACCTTCAGTATAAACCAGGGCATCCTAAAACAGTCCTTCACTTGGAAGTGGCACCTTATTAAGTTAGATACTATCCTGTGTCTTTTATTTTCCCTGTTGAATTTTCACAGCTCTTGACGTTGCTCTGACTCTGTTCATTTGTTCTACCTACTGTCTCTAATTTAATCTCCATCTTTGGAAGCCTTAAAGCTTCTCCCAGTGACAAATGTCCTCCAAAAAGCTACACCCTCTAATCCTTCCCAAAACAGTTCCACTGACTGGGGACCAAGCATCCCCTTATGCGGGGCCTTTCTTGTTCAGACCACTACACTCTTCGTGGTGTTCCCCATGATCCTGTCCTTGATACTCAGGTGGTTTTCTCTAAAGAAGCTGGACAGTCTTCCTTCATCTGTGTTTTTAGGTCAGGAGGTGATAGTCTTTTAAACCCTCACCATCACTTTTAATTTTTCTTTTCCCTTCTGGAGATTAAACTCAAGTCACTTTCAAATCTTGAAAATGACCAAAATCCCTATTTCTTTGTGTTCTATGGTAACCAAATCTAAGACACACTACCCTGGTCATTTCCTCAAATCACAAAGGACTAAGACATATGGTTCCTCATCAAAAAGAACATTAAATGACACATGTCTCCTTGTTCCCCATCCCCCATCTCTGGAAGCAACTCATTGTCACAAGAGTTTACATGTCTTTGCAGAGATATTTTATGTACATAAAGCATATGAATATACATAAGTATGTATGCACATTCATATATAACTTTTTTGTTTCTTCTTCTTTTTTTTTTTTTGGTTTTTCGAGACAGGGTTTTTCCATGTAGTTTTGGTGCCTGTCCTGGATCTTGCTCTGTAAACTAGGCTGGCCTCGAACTCACACAGATCCACCAGGCTCTGCCTTCCGAGTGCTGGTATTAAAGGCGTGTGCCATCACCACCTGGCCTCCAATTTTCTAAAAAGCCAGTTTCCTACTATCCTTTCCACGACACACACACACACACACACACACACACACACACACACACACACACTTACTGTTATCAATCTAAAAATGAAAAAATATTTCATTTAACTTTTAATTTGTTGTTATCTTGCTCTGAATGAGATTGGGCATCTTTTAAAATGCTTCACATTGCATGTCCTTTCCTGTGAACAATGGCCATCTCTTTTGGCTATCTTCTTACTTTCCTTTGCCTATCTCCCAATAAGAAATCTTTATATAGTAAAGACAATTTATCTCTACTGAAATAAGTGATAATATTTTCTTCCTGCTTTATTGGCATTTGTCAGTCTTTTGATATTGCTGCCAGTATTTTATATTATATTTTGTACTTTCCTTATTTTGGGATAATTTTTTTTTTTTTTTGAAACAGGGTTTCTCTGTGTAGTTTTAGTGCTTGTCCTGGATCTCACTCTGTAGACCAGGCTGGCCTCAAACTCACAGAGATCTGCCTGGCTCTGCCTCCCAAGTGTTGGGATTAAAGGCATGCACCACCACTGCCCGGCAGGATAATTTTTTTTAAAAATGTTTGTTTCTTCTAGTAGTTCCATTTTTTTAATGCGTTTATTTTTATATTTAAGTCTTTGGTCAATTTGACATCTTGGTCTTCTAATGCACACCACCATGTTGGATCACTTCAGGTTTTCCATACCCACTGTGACTTTTGATTGCCTCCATTCAGACAACCACTTTGATGCTTACCTCTCATAACCACATCCCAGAAGTCGTCATCTGTGAACTTTCTCCATTTCTGCAAACACATGCTTCCATTCTCATTTGCTTATCTCAACCTCATGTTTTCTAGTTTATTGCTTTCTTAGTTCAACTGCCAGTTCATAAGATTTTCTTAATGACCTATGCTCTTCAGTGTTGCCCTTATGTCTCCTCATGCTTTTTCCTGGCCAGAGTCACATGACTTTCGTTGACCTTACAGATTTTTTCTTTTGCCTTGATGAGCCCTAGAAACCTTGTGTGCTCTGACCTTGTTATGTTTACAGCCTCACACCTTCCTGCTCCCAGCCATTGACTGACTACTTTAACACTTTCCTGACTTCACCTTCTGCACTGTGTCCTCCCCACCCCTGCCCCACCCCTATGCGTCCCTACTGTCCACCTTCAATTCTAGATAAATTCTTGAGCTCCAATGCTACGAGATAAAACAAAACAGGTTTAAGGTTTATGACATGGGTTGTGCTCTCAATGTGATTTGACAATTTATTGTGTAATGGTTTTGGAGTTTGGAGGCCAGAAGTAAAGAGTTAGTATCCGGTGAGCTGCAGTCACAATGTCAATATGACCATGCTCCGTCTTGAGCAGTGGTTTTTAACCGATGGGTCCCAGTCCCTTTGGGGTTCAAATGACCCTTTCACCAGGGTCACCCAAGACCATCAGAAAACACAGATATTTACATTAGGACTCATAACAGTAGCAAAATTACAGTTACGAAGTAGCAATGCAAATAGTTTTATGGTTGGGCGTCATCACAACATGAGGTATTAAGGGTCACAGGATTAGGAAGCTGCTTTCAACCACTGGTAGCTGCCAGTGTTTCAGCACTTGTGGCCACATTTCTCCAGTCATGAAGGGCGGCACGTTTCCGTCTCCTTTCATTCTCTCTTCATGCTGTCAGCTCCACATGTGTCGGGTCTCTCTTTGCCTTTTTCTTATGAGGACACATGTGCCTGCATTAGGGTGTACCAAGTTAATCTAGGAGATATTGGTGAAATTATTAAGGCAACTCCACATAGTTAAAAGGGAGGTTTATTTTGTGGGGTAACTCACAAGTGAAGGGATAGGTTAACAGGGTCTGGGAAAGGTGTAGCGCAGTCCGGCGGTGTTCTCTGGAGAACTCTGCTTGGTCTACCTCCAGCGTCCAGGGTCCAGGAACCAAGTGCGCTGGCGCATCCGGATCTCTGGTCTTCAGGGTCCTCTCTTGGCCCCGCCTTGTAGGCGTGACAGTTACTGAAGCCTCAATGGGGGTTGGAACTTCCAGATCAAAGCTGGAATGGCTACCCACTACATCTCCCCCTTTTGTCTAAATAAGAAGGTTCTAACCTAATACAAGACTATACACAAAGGAATGGTTATCAAATATTGTCCAGGAGTAATGAGGGATAATGACCTAGATAAGATGGAACTACAGCCAATGCGAACAATATCAAGCAAGAAACACACACTAAAATCCAGAGAAGTCTAGAGTGTAGGTAAATGGTGTGTTACAAAGATCATTCCAAAAGGTGTCCTATCCTAAAGAACCTGAATCTAATACTTAATATGTTCTAAGATACATATATACTAAGTTGTAACTATAACTGCTAGTCTTCAATCCCATCAAAGACCTGAGAAAGAATATAATGGTACCTGAGAAATGGAAGATGGA
Source organism: Peromyscus aztecus (assembly GCA_902168405.1). Taxonomy (NCBI): domain Eukaryota; kingdom Metazoa; phylum Chordata; class Mammalia; order Rodentia; family Cricetidae; genus Peromyscus; species Peromyscus aztecus. The sequence goes on along the minus strand of CABHPQ010175094.1, from coordinate 13,681 downwards.
TGCAGGCAACTTTCGGGAATCTTGCAAGAGTAGACAGAGACAGCTGGCAGCCTGGACAGTCATCTAATGTTTCTCAGCATTGTTGGTGCATTCAAATTGGCTACAGGCCTAGAGTATCTGACAGACCATTTTCAGAAGCAGGAATTCTGAAAGACCATCTTACCCTGTCTTGGCAGAGTTCAGAAGTCACTTTTCCTTGTGTCCCGCTTGTCCAGAAGGACAGCACTCGTATTGTCAGCAGTTGAGGCAAGGACAGTTCTTTGCCCAATAGGCCATTTTGTGCCAAGAAGACAAACTTACAAATGGAAATGTCTTAGAAGCCCAACGTTCTCTCGGGATCAAATTGGTGCTGCCAGGAGCAATTGTGTCTCACGTTAACAGAATTCTAAGTTATTTAAATGCCATATTCTCTAGGTCTATGAAGTGTTTGAAGATTACCTGTCCATCCGACCTATGTATCTGTAAATCTGGATGACCTAACTAACATAACTATAGAGATAACAAGCATAGGTGACTATAAATCTATAAGTCTTAGCTACCTAAATAACCTAAGGACTAAGGCTTCATGTAAACAAGGTAAACAGTCTATAAGCAAATGTATGGTAAAGGACGATGACTTCAAAATTGTGACAATACACAAGATATTTATAACAGAGGTAGGAATGTATAGTGCAATATGCAATATGACAATAATCTTAAATATATATCAATATATAGAATATCCTAAACAGAAGTAGAACATACATACAGTATGACAGATATAAATTTACATTTGTATCAATATACAAATATTTCAAATAAGAGTAGAAATATATGTACATTATAACAAATATAGTTCTGTATTTGTATCAATATACAAATTATCTTAAACAGGAATATAAAAATAGTTTACGTTTGTATTAACATATAAGAATCCATAACAGTGCAAATTACAGTGCAAATTATCTAAGGCTGCTATTTCACTAAATTTGTTTACTAGTATATACAGTAATCTACCATAATATCTTATACCTATCCATTCCATTTCTTCTTTTCCCTTTTTTTTGAGACACTTTTTCTTTTCTTAAGAAGAATACTGAGTTAAAAATTTTCTTCCACCCCCAACCCTATACCATCATCCATAACCCTGAGAAATATGAAACCTTAGGGAGAAGGGGTGTCGTTTTCTTAGAATTGCTCAGATAATATATCCTTCTGGGGCCTTTGATGTAGTAGACTAGATAGTTATAATTTTCCTTAGTTATGATAAGAGATAAGTTAGATATGAAACCTTAGACTCACAAATATAGGATAGATAGGATATCTTCTTTAATTTTGCCAAATAGACTAGATATTATAGACTAGATATTGTAACTGTAATTCTTGCTTGATAATTGTTTTGTTATATGTAATTTTACTATGTGAAAGTTAAAACCTTTCATTTTGAAAAAAAAGAAAAGGGGAAGTGCTATGGGATGTTCTGTATGTTAGATGTGTTGCTCTGATTGGTTAATAAATAAAACACTGATTGGCCAGTAGCCAGGCAGGAAGTATAGGCGGGACAAGGAGAGAAGAGAATTCTGGGAAGTGGAAGGCTGAAGGAGAGAGATGCTGCCAGCCACCGCCATGAAAAGTGAGATGTAAGGTACTGGTAAGCCACGAGCCATGTGGCAACTTATAGATTAATAGAAATGGGTTAATTTAAGATAAAAGAACAATTAGCAAGAAGCCTGCCATGGCCATACAGTTTGTAAGCAATATAAGTCTCTCTGTGTTTACTTGGTTGGGTCTGAGCAGCTGCGGGACTGGCAGGTGAGAGAGATTTGTCCTGACCATGGGCTAGGCAGGAAAACTCCAGCTACAAGTAGTCAACTCAGTTTAAGAGCCTCACTAATCACGTATGTGAAGGTGGCAAAGACTTCTGGGATTAGGACATGGCCTGCTGTCTTTTGGCAAACCATTTTTCAGCTTCATATGGAAGAATAAAAGTAACCTAGAACGTTCAGTGCTTTACTGGAAGTCGTGAGCAATTGACAGGGCTGGCTAATGAGTTTCACAAGATCAGTATAAAGTTTCAAGCGTGTTTCAACAAAAATGGCTGTGAACTGTCCTCTAGAAAAATAATGATAGCTCTCAGGCTCGGAATGACTAACAGGAAGTAGATGTCATTTCAGTGGGTTGCAGGGCAAAGAATCAGAAAAGCTACACTCCGGCTGAGATAAGCAACAGAGGCAGTATTAGCATAGGTGAAGACTTACCTTGCTCTGACAGTTATGATCAAGTCCAGTCTTTGACTGCTGTCAATCACTCAACTGTGATGTCTTTCAAACTAATAGCTGAAGGAAGAGACATTTGTCATGGTTTCCATGTTACTGTCCTTCTAGGTACTATATATTACAATTAATGCATGATTAATTAATTGTGGCTGATTTGGAAAGATGATTAAAATTCATATACACACTGACTGACTATGCACTTCAGAAACTTTAATGAAATGGAATTAATTGAATAATGATTGAATGAATATAGTGATCTGTAAGACTTGCCGTCTGACTTGCTGTAGTTCTAACACTGCTATCCTTAGGGACTGTTTTGCATATTGACCTGTCACAGACATTTGTATAGCCAACTAGTCATTTGCAATCACAGTTCCTTAAAACTAATTTATATACTTACATGCCTTCTAAAATGGTAAGAATTTATAATGCTCTAAGTTCTTAACAGTAAAATCTTATTTCCTCATGAAGTTTTTTAAGATATAGAAAAATTTAGTGTTGAACATGATAGATAAAAATCAAAACAGAATAAGGTAAAATATAGACCCTAATTGCTCCTGAAGCAGAGGCTATTGATTTTTTTCTCCATTATCTCATCAAAGAGAAAACGAAGGGAGAAAAATACAAGTTCAAAGGGCCTGGTATTCAGGTAGCAGGCAGGAACGTCAAGTGGAAATGTCTGGCTGATGAAAAACATTTAAAGGAAACAGTGCAGGAGTCCTGGTGCAGAAGTCGTCCTTTTCTGTCTGAGCTCATTCTCTGGAGTTCTCACCTCTTCAGAGGGTTCACTCCATGCAGTTTCTAAGAAGTACTTCTTTAATGGGAGGATTTATGTTAAGTTGATTCAGGGGAGTAGACAATTGTGGAGCCCTTTTAATGGACAACAGAAGACTGTCGAGTAATTAAATAGATTTCTTTTTCCCTTGTACTGTTCCATGGTTTTAAAAACACTTTGCTGAGCATGTAAAATCAATTTCCATTACTGCCCTTGACCTTTGCAGTTTTATAAACATGTTTTTTCCCTGGGTTTGGAATGCAGTTCAAAGGTAATGGTACTGGACTAGAGGATGCAGCAGGTTCTTTTAATAAAAACTCTCTTATAACAAAAATCTCATTTTTCACAGTACTTTCAATTGTTTCATGAGTATAACTTTATACATAAATATCTACTTGTCCATGCTTATGCTTTTAATGTACATGTATGCTTATATTGGAGTATATAAGTACTAGTATTTATAATTAATGCTATAATTATGTATTTAGGGAAGTTATGTGATGTCTGTGTTTGTATACAATGCACAATGGTTAGCTAATTAGCATATCCCTTTACTTTCTTGGCATTTTTTGTAGTGATACATTTGAAGTTCATCAAGTATTTTGAAATATGGCATACATTATTATTTGTTATTGATTGTATTTCCCTCACTGTGTCATAGATTTCAAAGTTTATTCCTCTTAATTATACTTCATACACTTTGATTAATTTCTCCCCTTCCCCCAAATACTTAGCTGCTCTCTTTCCCCCTGCTCTGTAGTGCAGATCTGTGCTTTGTTTTCACTGCTAAATGGTGCTTTTCTCCTTCCCCTTCCAAGAAAGTAGCCAAACCATTGTGTTCTTTTGCCCCAGGGGCTTTGGGTTGTTAAATAGAAAGCAGATGTTGCCATAGAACAGCCTTTTTCTATTTTTGTTTGATTTTGTTTTGTGGTGACTATGTCATATCAACCAGAGGATGGAGGAGAAGATGAGATCTTTCGGCAGGTGCTGAGACATGGTAGCAGAAATGGCTACAGGTGACAGTTCCTTAAAACAGGAAAGAAGAGGCTTTGGGCAGGCTCTAAAGAGGGCAGTGAAGGTCCTGCCTGGTTTTTTTTGTTTGTTTGTTTGTTTTTTTTTGTTTTTTTTTTTTTGAAACCGAGACAGGGTTTCACTGTGTAGCTTTGTGCCTTTCCTAGAACTTGCTCAGTAGCCCAGGCTGGCCTCGAACTCACAGAGATCCACCTGGCTCTGCCTGCCGAGTGCTGGGATTAAAGGCATGTGCCACCACCGCCTGGCAGGTCCTGCCTTTTAATTCTCATTTGGTAATAAATTGCTACGAGGACTCTAGTGGCTATGGTGTGGAGATCTTCTGTGACAAAGGGTCCACAACTCTTTTCCAAGATAATCAGAAGCACTACTCTCTTCAGGTATCGGTTCCTGTGGGAGGAATACATTCGTGTCTTTCCACAATGTCAGAACAACAATGAGTTGACAGGAGGGGCTTCAGGGGCAGCAGTTGGCCAGATATTCTTGCCTTCTTTGATGGCCCTGGCCTAGGAGAGCACTAATTCTTTTACTCCTATCTTAATTATTAGTTTTCAGACCACACACTACATATGACACAGTAAGTCGATCTTTCGTGTATATATACAACATATATTGACTACAGAATGATGACAGAAGGTTAAAGAGGCTATGGCAGCGTTGAGGTTTCAGAGGTCTGAGCAGCTGGAAAGCTGATGGAAATGCAAATAGCGTCAGTACTGGTGACAGGACCAGCACAATGAGCTGCAGAGGCTGGAGAAGGCACTTTGACCCCTGGTTGCTGGCTGCAGAGTCAGGATGCAGGGGCTGAGGTAAGCTGCCAGAGTGAGAAAAAGCAAAGGGCAGGACTAGGTCCAGATGCATGAACAGGTGACTGGGTGAACAGCAGATATGTACTGGTGAACAGGAGGAAGGGCAGACAGCAGTTGAGTAGGCCTTGTCAACAGCAGGGAATGACCTGAGATTAAGGCCCTGGGTTCTCAGGAGTTCTCTGCTGTAGGGTTCATTGATGCATTCACCTGGGTCAGATGACAGTTCGTGGGGGGGGGGGGGGGGTGGTTAAAACCATTGTTGTGCCAGTAGTCCACTTCTTTATGGGGTCTAGGTGAAGAGATATACCCTTTTATTTGTACGTCTGATAAGTTCTTGGGCCTAGTTTCCATAATAAGATTTTAATATGCCAGTATGCACCTACAGTCCCAATTCACTTTGGTAAATGTATAGACTGGTATCCTTTCTACTCCGAGGTATAAATTTTCAGTCTGTGCTGTGGGTGTGGTGCTGGACATGTGGCACTATGCATTTATCCAACCAGGTACTGAGTCCATCCATCCTTAGAATGCAGTCAACAGCTGCTTGTAGAGTCTCTCAGGACAAGGTACAGTCTGAGAAACCACTGTTTCACATCAAAAGGAATAGCTTAGGACAGGGCACAGCCTGATCTCAGCACCAGTATGGATATCAGTGGGGATCAGTTAGGGCTTCAGACCTTCATTTAAGTATTCTTGACTGCAAAAGACATTACTTGATTTTTTTCATCACCTGGAAATTGTTGTTTTAACTTCAGCACAATGGCTATGCTTTAATCTACTGCTATTTCAGCCAGCAACTGTGAATCTGCAGTTACTGGCCTGCTTCTCTTGCAGTGCCCCCCCCCCCCCTCAGGTCGCAGCTTGGTAAGAATTGTGTACCTGCTGGCATTGGCCCTATCACTGCCACTAAAAGTGGCTTTAACTAAATCTCTATCATTCTATTTTTAAACAAGACTCATGATTCAAAGGCTGGGTTAAAAACCTGCTAGCTCAGAGAGGCTGAGGAGCAACTAGCTAACCTTCTTTCTTTGCTGGCATCCCCCCCAAAAGCCCATCCTTCTACTCTGCCAAAACAAAACAAACAAACAAAAAAAGCCACACCACTCAAAATCCTTTCCTACTGTGTCCAGTGCATCTCTCTATCTCTCCTAGATGCCGTCTGATGCTCTATGATTACTTTCTGTCAACTAGTCGTTAACTCAGCCTCCAGGCCCAAGGTTAATTTTTTTTTTTTTTTTGGGTTTTTCAAGACAAGGTTTCTCTGTGTAACAGCTCTGGATGTCTTGGAGCTCACATTTTTAAATGAGCTGCATAGGTACAATACCTTAAACAAGAGTAGAAATATATATACTATAACAAAAATAACCATACATTTGTAATTTGTATTAATATACAAAAATACCTTAAACAAGAGTAAGAACATGTATAGACTATGTTCTAAAAAAAACCCTTAAATTTGTATCAATATACAAAAATCCATAGTAATGTAAAATGTTTGAGATTAAAAATAATTGCTTTTTTTTTTTTTTTGGTTTTCCAAGACAGGGTTTCTCTGTGTAGCTTTGGTGCTGTCCTGGATCTCACTCTGTAGACCAGGCTGGCTTTGAACTCACAGAGATCTGCCTGGCTCTGCCTCCCGAGTGCTGGGATTAAAGGTGTGTGCCACCACCGCCCAGCTAATAATTGCTTTTTAGTTTAAAATAGATTCAATAATCTACCCTTTTATCCTATCCTTTACATATTCCTTTTTTTTTCATTTTAGAAAGAGATCCTTGAATCCAACCTCTCTTGCTTAGTTTCTTCCCTTACCATGACCAGTAACAATTTGCAACCAACCCCACCTAAATGATGACAAACATTATAACCCACCAAACAACCAAAAATCACCCATCCCAACTCTTGGGTATATGGATGTCATAGTCTTCAAATTACTTCCTACTATCTGGGGATGATGGCATCTTTAGGAGATCCTGAGAAAATTGAGATAATAATCAAGTCTTGGGAAAACTAGCTGTAACATTGGTTGTCCAGTCTGTGTAATGGGAAAGTGCAGGGCTCTTCTGTAGTCCTGGCTGGAATAGTCTGTAAGGCTGGACCATCTCAGCTAATCACCTTGAAATTGTTCTGAGCAGTTTGTAGTTCAATGCTGATCTTTGGGTGATATTTGCCAGCTTAATGACATTACCACAATCCAGGTGGAGTTATTGTTATGGAGTCTCATCATCCTTTTTCAGACTTCAAAAGCCATTGTTAGGAATGTTCACAGTTCATTGCAGAAAACTGAAACATTTTAAATGTCATATGCAACAAATCTTAAAAAGGTTAAAGGACCACAATCTATTAAGTATATCCAGGGTACAAAAACTTAATTCCTAGTTACCTGCTTTAATCCCAAGCCCCAAATCACAAATAGGCTAAATGAAGCCTATTTGTAGAATTAGTTATATGCCATTAATATCATGACAGAAAGTTTAAATATAAATATATATATATAGAACACATATATATATCTTATAAATTTAGAGGTAATATTAGTACCTTAAGAAAAGTTTTTAAAAGTCAGAATAAAACGAAAGGATTATAAGATTGGTGAAAATAAAATAGTCCCTTAATTTTGGTTTTATTCTGTCCCATATCAGGTGACTCTTCTGATGTGAGACAGAGATTTTGGATTTTCCTTTAACAAGCATGCTCGGGTTTAGAGAAAGAGAGAAACATGCTCCAACTCCAAAGCCAGCTTTGATTTTTAATTGAATTGGGACCACAAAATACCATTTGTCTTTTATGTTTGTAGAGAGCAACAGAAACAAATATTTGGGAAGATTTATGAAATTTTATCCCATTGGAAATATGCTATACCATTGGACCAAATTTACTCTTTTTCTTAGGACATTTTTCTCTGGAAATTCATCCTTCTTCTTCAGATGTCTCATTTGTACAGTAGTTTTCAGATTCCTTAGTTCCATGCTTTTGTTCTCCTGGAAAGACAAAAACAAATCTCTTCCCCAACCCTAATTTTGGGGAGTTCCTTTTTTGTTAAGTTATATCTTTGTTAAGATAAAATATTTTTTTGGCAACAGAAAAAATATTATCTTTTAATAATAAGAATTAATTATTATTTTTTAATACTTGATCAAATGAAAGACATTTGTTAGTTTTAGAAGTTAGTTTTGATTGAATGACTAAGCTGTTTGATGAACATCACCTCTCCTAATCAAGAGGTCTCTCCTGTTTGAATCTAATCTTTATCAACCTTGATGGTATTCTTAGTTTTTCTTCTTCTGTGAAAACAAAAGCAAAACCTCTTCCCCAACATAACACATATTCTGGTTTCCATTCTGAGATCAACACATCTTTAAAATATATAGGCTGATTTATATAAAATTTAATAAAAATTTTATTAAATTGCTGATTTAATTCAGCAATTTTTTCAATGTTTCTCCATAGCTGTTGTTCCTTTTCCATTAGCATTTAAAAAATTTTAAGTCAATAAGTCACTGTATAATCTATCTCTGGGGGTCTTTATTACCCCTTTATGTTTATTAAGCATATCTTTTAAAGCATGATTAGATCTTCATATAACTGCTTTTCCTATAGAATTGTGTGGTATATATGTAGTATGCTTTTTGTTGTAATATGCAAAAAACTATTTCAATTTACCAGAGACATATTCTGGAGCATTTTCAGTCTTAATTTGTACAGGTTTCCCTATAATGGTCACGACTTTCAATAAATGTGTAATTACAGAATTAGCCTTTTTAGAACTTAAAGCAGTGGCCCATTGAAATCCTGAATATGTATCTGTGGTGTGGTGCACATATTTTAATCTTCCAAACTCTGCAAAATGAAACACATCCATTTGCCAAATTTCATTTCTTTGAGTACCTTTTGTGTTATTTCCTACAGGTAATGGAGTTTGGTTATACAAAGAACAAGTAGGACCTTTCCTTATAATTTCTTTGGCTTGTTGCCAAGTGATAGAAAAATCTTTCTTCAACCTTTGCTGTTAATATGGTGTTTCTTATGAAATTTTGAAGCTTCTAGCACATTTTCTACCAATAGCTGATCAGTTTCATTATTGCCTTATGCTAGAGGGCCTGGTATAACTGTATGGGATCTGATATGTATTAAATACAAAGGACGGCTTCTATTTCTGATAATTGTAGTTGAATAAATAACAAAGTTAATTCTGAATCATCTGGGACAAGTCCATCTGTATCAATATGTAAAACAATTCTTTCTGCATATTGAGAGTCAGTAAGTATATTAAGTGGTTCTGGAAAATCTAATAATACCATGAGAATAGTATATAATTCTGATTTCTGAACTGACTCATAAGTGATTTGAACCACTTTATTTAATTTTTCTGACATAGTCTGCCTTTCCTGATTTATTTACATCAGCTTAGAATATAGGGGCTACAGAAATTGATGTTCCCTATATTATATGAGGGAGAATCCAGTTAGTTCTTTTTATAACCTGAAGTCTCTTGATTTGGGATATTTGTTGCTAATCTCTCCCAAGAAATTACTACAAGCACTTTACCAATGTTCATTTCTGCCCACAATGAGGCTTTTCAGTATTAGTAAAAGGTACTACAATTTCTGCTGGGTCTATTCCTGATAATTGACAAAGTCTCACTTTTCCCTCAGAATCAAATCAGAAACGTTTTCTACATAGGTCTTTAATTTTTGACTCTGTTTGTGTGGTAAAAATATTCACTCTAAGATATTATCTTCTCTCTGCATAAGAATTCCTATGGGAGAATGAATAGAAGGCAAAATAACTAAATATAATTAAGCTCTGGATCTAAGTGATCCACCTGTGCATCCTGTAATCTCTTTCCTACCAAAGCCAATTCTCTCTCAGTCTTAGGTGATAGTTTTCTTAGACTGTTTAAGTCCTTATCACCTCATAAGATTTGAAGTAAATTACTTAGTTCTTGAGTTGTTAATCTAGTTGTAGGCTGTAGCCATTTAATATCGCCCAGTAATTTTTGAAAATCATTAAGAGTTCAGAAATGATCTCTCCTGATTTGTAATTTCTGTAGTTGAGTTTTCTAGAACCCTATCTTGTATCCTAAATAATCAAAAGAATCTCTTCTTTGTGTATTTTCAGGAGCAATTTGTAATCCCTAAGGCAAAATTCTCTTTACTTCATCAAAGACCATGGTTCTACCCACACAGGTTTGTCAGTTAAGCATTTTAAAGGTAGGGCTGTTGGTACCTTTGAAAGGCCAACAGCTATTGTGCCCTGGTTATGCACAACTTGAACGATTTGTGACCGTCCTTGATAATACATTTTTAATATTTTTCTCAGAAGCATACATTAGTTTACAGTTTGTTTCTGAGATTAGAGGAATGTTAATCTGTGTTTTCCATTGCTGCAACAAATTACATCTCCATAAATTCATTGCTATATTAGTCAAATATGGTTTTAATCTTCCTGTCTGCCCTTCTGGCCATGTACACTTGACCAATCTTGAACTTTGTTTTACCTGAGAGAAGGTTACAGTCCCTAGAAGCTGAACATTTACCTCCTGAAGAGGCCAACCTGGATGCCAAGATTTTGGTGAAATTATTGTTACATCTGCACCTATGTCGATCAAACCCTCAATTTCAATGCCATTTATTTGTATTTTTAGCTTTAGTGTTTGATCATTTATAGGAGTTTGCTAAAATACTTGCTCAATTGTCTCTCCTGAAAATTTTGTTTGTCTACTGAAGCTGTTCTGTCATCCAGAGCAGTATGGTTTTTAACAACAGGCACTAAGTCTTTTAATTGCTCTGTGGAGGGGTTTCCCCAATGCTGTCAGGGAATGATTGAACCAGATTTGACACTGGGGCCTGTGAGAGGACCCCTAAGGTATTTTCTGATGGCAAAGGATTACCTTGCCTATTCTATGTTGATCTGCATTCTTTAGTCCGATGCTGGCCTATGCCACACTTCTGCATATTCCAGAAGGCTGGGGCCTTCTATGAATTATCTCTAGAGAAAACATTGTTTCTAGGAATGCCTTGCCTACATTCCCTTTTCAGATGACCTTGTTTACCATAATTAAAACATCTGACCTTTTGATTTTTTTTTTTAAGTTTTTTAGAAATCACTTCTTCTATCCAAGTATCATCATCAGTATAAGATCCAATATCAGTTGTATTTCAGATCCATTCATCTATGGGTGCTGATCTTGCCTTTAAAGGCATGATCACCCTTTTGCAATCTGAATTAGCCTTTTCAAAAGCCAAAGATTAAATTAATATTTATTGAACTTCTGGATCTGATATCATTTTATTTATAGCTGAAGTCAATCTTTGTAAAAAAAAAATCAGTGAAGGCTTCTTTTGTGCCTTGGATAATTATAGTAAATGACTCATTCCTCTTTCCTGATTCTTCAACCCTATCCCAAGCATTCCAAGACACTATATGGCATAGAACCAAGGTATGATCACCAAATATAGACTGTCTTTGTAAATCAGCATATCGGCTCTCACTGAGAAGCCGGTCTTGGGAAATTTCATTACCTCTAGCCCTACTTCATTGTTCTATGACCCTAGATTCCTCTCTCAACCATGTTTTCCATTGTAACAAGAACTGCTTCCAATATTGCTGTAGTTAAATCTTTCCAGTCTTGTGGAATAATTTTACTCCTAGTTGTCCATTCATTTAACATATGCTTCACAAAGGGTGAATGCATTCCATAGGAAATGACTGCTTCCACAAATCTTCTCAAATCTAACATTTCTACAGGATTTCAGTTAACTTCTGCATAGCCTTGGGGTGCCTATCATCTCATGGTCATTCTTGTATGGTAACTGGATAAATTAACTTTGGTTTTTTTTTTAATAACCTGTGGCTGCCCCTCTTCAGTTTCATAATGCAGTGGTGTAGTAGGTTCCTGTCTCTCAACAGGAATGTAAGCTGGTAAATCATGAGGGTGGACACAGGGAAACTGAATGGAAGGGTTTGGAGGCAGGAGTCATGATACAGTACAGAAAAGCTCTGGGAATCTTAGCGGTCAGATGACAACCTGAGGGCTGGGAGGAACTTGATGCTACATTAGGGAATTTTCTCTAAGTCGTAAGTATGCAATATTTCAATAGCAAGTTTTTCTTTTGTGCTTTTATTCCATTGAACATTTTTAAAAATCAAAATTAAAGGTACACAAAGTTTAAAGAATAAAATAATAGAATGGAACTAAATAGGAAATCCCTTTAGTTGTTTACATCCATTTCACTTTACTTAGAATCAACCCTTTCAACCTTTTTATGCTCCCCCTAAGATACATCAACTTTGTGTTTCCAAATACTATGATTATTTCTTTCCTCTTTATTTTTTTCTCAGTCATTATTTACTAACGCTTACTTCCTACTTCAGAATGGGATGATTTTCCGTGTTTCTCATCCCTGTATCTCACCCATATCCCACCTCATGAGTCCCTCTGTGCTCTTTCTAGTACAACTGCATCCTAATTTGACTTAGAGCAGAACTACTCTATTATTATGATCATACTGTTATTTATAGCTAAGGCTTATAGAATACAATTATTAATATACTCACAGCTCTGTTCTCCTTGGGTTGAATTCTTATCCTTGGAATTTTTTCACTTCTTTTCTATGCATTCTAACATGTGCTAAGTCTAAATCTCTTCTCAATGCATGTAGCCTCACATGTAATCTGCCATTGCAGATTCCTGAAGCACTCCTTCCTGAAGAAAGAAAAAAATGTATTTAATGTGGAAAGACTGACCTCGGACTCATTTCCAGAGCTGTGGTCATGAGTTTGCTTTTGAACATGGTCTGTGAACATTTCTACCTCATTGTCACCAGGCTCTCATGTTTTAATTTTTAATTAAAAATTTTTAGTTTATTCGCTTCTTCAGGGGTCTGAAAAGGATATAAAATTTTCGATGCCCTAAGTGATAAAAATGTCCCTCATCTTAATGAGCAGATATAGACATCGATCTTAGGAAGTATTTTCCTTTTGGAAGCTTTCAAATGTAGTTCTGATATCCAACTGCAACTTTCAACTCTACCCTTCTCTAAGACTGTTTGTTTCCCCTTGCAATAAGGCTGTGATTTGATGTGATTTATTATGAGCTATCAACCAAGTACCCTGAGCTCCTTCAATCTCTTGGTTATTCTGCTCTGGAAATTTTACTTGCAATGTTTCTTAACAGTGGTATAATGCTTCCTAAGCTGATATAAATGGATTTTTGGAGATGTCTCTGTTTTTTAAACAAATACATGAGACAATCAGCTCAGAAAGAGAGCATTTTTTATTTTGACGCAGTTTTGGAGGATTCAGCCTATGATCAGTTGACCCTGTGGCTTTTCGGGACCTGCACAGTCTTGGAGAAGGGTGGGCCAGTGTCAATGTAGCGTATCATGGTAGAGAATCCATGATGGAGGGAGATGCTTACCTTGTGATGTAGCCCAGAAGGAAAGGGGGAGATTGATGTGTGGCAGGATCTTCCCGATGCTGTGTCCCACTAACTAGAGGACTGCCCATTAGATGCAGCCCCTTAAAGTTTCCACCCCCTCCTAACAGCAGCGAGTTGTGAACTAAGTCTTTAGCACATATGTCTTTGGGGGACATCTCAGATCTGACCTGTGGCAATCCCCCAATTATTTTAGAATTCATCCCTCCAGGAATAATTAGAAAACTGTGTAAAATATGACAAGCTTCTTTCTGGTGTATTAGTTTGTTAAATCTAAATATGAGTTCTGGGTAAATCTTAGCAGTTGGCAGATCCCACTTGTGATCAGTGTTTATTTGTCTCTCCAGTGGCCTAAGCTACTGCTGTATCTCATTGT
>CABHPQ010175093.1:0-48240 GCA_902168405.1 Peromyscus aztecus | reverse complement strand
TTAAAAAGTTAAATGTAAGACCTGCACTGATGAAAAATACCAGAAGATAGCAAGGGAAAGCTCCTTATCTTGGTCTGGGCAACTGTTTTTCAGATAACAACTTACAAGCAGTCACCCAAAGCAAAATAAGCAGTGAGAGTGTATCAAAACAAAACGTTCAACAGCAAACCCTATCAACTGAGTGAAGGGGTAAAGCATAGACTAGAAGGAGATATGTGCGTGTGCATCTCATAATGGGTTAATCAAAAATACCAAAAGAATCCAAGCAACTCAACAGCAAGATTGTAAAGTGAGCCAATGATCTGGAGTTACAGTTTCTAAAAGAACACATAAATAATCATTGGGTGTGTGAGAAGACTCCTGTCACTAACCCTAAGGGAGATGGAATGAAAACTCTAAGAGATATCCACTGTATGCTTGTTAGAATGACTATTGTTAAATAATGAGAGAGTGGAAGTGCTGGTGAGGCTGTAGAGTAAAGGGAATTTTTGTACTTGACTGGTAGGGATATAAATTGACACAGCCACTGTGAAAAACATTATGAGTTCCTCAAAAATATTAGTACTTCAATACACATATGTCTTTTGGGTTTGTATCCAAAGGAAATGACATCAGTGTGTGAATGCTACAGTTCTACGATTATACCATTAATTATCATAGCCAATATATGTTATTTACCAGTGTCCATCAGTGAATGAATAGATAAAGCATAAATATACAACAGTGATACTGATCCTCAAAATGAGAAAATTTGTCATTTATGATGCCATAAAAATCATAATTATTATGCTTTCTTTGGATTCATCCTTATGGAGGGAAAGATGTTGTAATCATCTGAGGTAATGTTTTGTTCAAAAGAATATATCCTACAAAGATCTACATAATAAAATTTTTATATGACTAGATATTCTAATTGGTGCAATATAGACTGGCAATGATGTCCATTTGTGCAAAGATTTAGTTTTTTAAACGTTTCAGTTAAAATCAATTAGCATGTAATAGGTATTGACAGTAGGTTTGGGAATATGCAAATTACTCAATAGTTTTTTTCTGAAAATCACAGACATTTGTATGTATTTTGTGTATGCAATTTTGTTGAGGAAAAGTTTGTTGATTTTTTAATTACTGCAAGGAACAGATGTTCAAATGAATTTTTGAGGAGAATAAGTCATCTTATGAAACTTAATTAAACAGTTAATATAAATAATTAACTACCTCTAACATAACATATGTGGCATAGTCAAATATGTGTTCATATTCCAATATTTCTTATATTCCCCCCAGCTAAATTTTTAAGTACCCAGAAAATAGTATCTCTTGTATTCTGCTTAGGATTATAGCTAGCATATAAATTAAGGAAAATGCTTAGAGAGGAGGGGGTGGTACTGAGTAAATTTACTGTAAAGATGGACAAGAAACCTGAGAAAAGATTACATTGATAGAATAACAATTATCTTTAAAATTATATTGAGGCACTAGAGTGATGTTTCAGTGGTTAAGAGTGCTTTATCCTCTTTTAAAAATCCAGAGTTTGGTTCCCAGCCCCCACTTCTGGTGGCTCACAAGCACTTGTAACTCCAGCTTTAGGGTATCTGATTCCATCTTCTGACCTCCCAACATACTCACATGCATTTGTACATACACACACCCATACAGACATGCATACTTAACACATTAAAAAATAAAACAAATATTTAAAAAATAAGCACATATTGGACTATACTTTCGATGTGTTTTCTAAGATTAACCTTGTCCTACCAAATAGATCTTATTCTTGTCATTGAATCTAGTGTATAGTCCCATATATAACAACATTGTCTATCAGTGTGGAAGGAAGGGAGGTGAAGAAGATCCATCTGAGTCTCAAGGTTGGACTTTATAATTGAAGGTTGCATAAACCCCCTGACGCCTCATTCTCCTATGCTTTGGTATACTGGAGTGTATTCTCCCACTGTTTCATTGAAGGGCATTTGAGGTAAAAATGAAGAAAAGTCCTTTTCTAAACACTGAGCCACAGGTATTTTGAGTACTCCAAGCCAAATTAACTCTCCCTCAAGTGTTAGACAGTTAAAAATTTCCAAGAATTGGTAGCTGCATTCATCAACAATAAAACAATTTTAATAAGTGTTTCCTAAGAAGAGGAGGCACATAAACAAGAGGGCTGGAGGAGAATGGATAGAAGAGTGAACAGGAAGGGAAAGAAACACCTCCAAGGCTTCGACCTTTCCGTGTTTCCATGTCAGTGATGCCCACACTTCACTTCATTCCCAGACTGTAGATTCCACGTGACCACTTTAAACACTCTAGGAATGGGGGCACATGCCTATAGTTCTGATGCTCTGTAGGTTAAGCGACTGATTATTTGAATGCATGAGTTTGAGACCTGCCTACATCATATAATAAGGAACAGCCTAAAAAGGATAAAATTAGTAAAATAAAATAATACTTTACCAGTACAATATTGTCCCTGATGTCAGAAAGGACTAAATGGAGAATTTTAGAAAGAAACAAATACCTACACATAGACTTTGAGGAGGTTAACTTGATCAGAATTTTTCCTTCCCATGAAGCAGACCTTAAATTTAATTAGAAAGCTATTGTTTACATCCTGAGCATACTTGCCACCATTGCAACAGTGAGCATATCTTGTCTGGCAGATTGGTATTGTCGCATGCAGGGTCTACAGCTTGGAAAGACCATGTATGTCCTTTCTATCTCAGCTGAGTACAGCTAACTACATAGCAGTACCTTTCATTTCTATGAATGCTAGGGAGGGAGCTTCCAGCTCAGTTACAGCTTAATTTCTATTTAGAGTGTACAGTATCTTTACACAAAAGATCTTGCCATCTAGTTCTTGTGGGAAACTAAGAGCAGAGGGAGAGTAACTGCATTTATTTGGGATATCTGGGGTCTCTGAGGCCAAGAATTCAGAGGTTAATCTGTGCTTAGCATTGGGATTTTTTTTAAAAGACTTGGCTTCTAGGAGCATCATTATCAACTGCTCCATACCTTTGTTCAAACTCATGTTTTAATGTCGAGAATTTTAACTTTTTAATTTTAGTTTTACTTATAAATTTTACTTGGTTTATACAGCAGCAGTTTTCTTTATGATTTTCCTACACACCTTTTATTTATTTTGATCCTACCTCCACCTTTCTCCATCTCTCCCCTCCTATCTCCAGTTAAACCTTTCTGTGCCTAGCATCATCACCCCATTTTCACATATGTGTGTTGCTTTCCCCCTAAATGTATTTCCCTGTCTCTTGGGGCTCCTTTCTTTTTTCATAGCCTTGGCTGAGGAGGCAACCATCCCTGAGGTTTCGATCAATGGTCATGTATCTAAACTGCATCCTGAATAATTATTTCTATACCCATAGGCCTGTGCTGCTGTCAGCACAAGTAAGTAAAGGCTTCCTTTTGCAGAGGGTGACCGTTAATGCAGAGACTCCTACCTGGTCAGAATTCAGACAATAAATGGCTGTTGAGTGCTTAGCTCTAAATGGAACACCTCGAATGCCCAGCAAGTACCACAGAAGAGAAGACAGACAGATTGTAAGCAGAGGATGGAGGGGAGGGCTGTCATCTCCAATCTTCCACATATGGCTTGACTGTCACAGTCCTCAACACACAGCAGCTATGGCTACCTGCACAAAAGAAAAGACATAAGAGTAAGAATGGATTAGTTAAAAAAATAATAAAAATGAAGGAATGAATGAATAAAAGAATGGACTCATTGGGAAAAGAGGAGACATCAGTAGTTGGAGAGGGATAAGAGAGGATCATGGGTGTAACTGTGATCATAATACATTATATACATGTTTGAAGTTGTCAAAAATAATAAAGTAAAAATAATTTAATAAAGTAAATAAGCCAGAAATTTTAAATTACACACCATTCTGAGTAGGGTCATGAAATCTTGTATCATCTCCCTTTATCCCATCCAAGATGCCCACCATTCATTTACTCAGTGTTCCTACACATACTGTACACTTTCTGCCTGGTATCAGCTACATAATCACCTCAGCTGTCACACTCACTGAAGTACACTCATAGTGCCTGTGTTCAAATAACACACCACTTTGATAACCATCTCAAAGGGCAGGAGTTCAGATGTTGGCAATACATCCAAGATTGGTGCTGAATATATCAAAGAGAAGCCCCAAAGGATAAAATCCTGGCTTAAGAGTGGGAAAACACACACAAAGGTTGCTGCAGATGATAACAAATTTTCCCCACCTAAAATCCTGAGCAGGATGGAGAGACTGTTCACCTCGAACTGTTTAAGGCATGGACACAAGGAATGATAGGTGTTTAACTGAAATAGAAAGTGAATTAAATTTCTCTCTTGTTTTAGTTCATTGGTTGCAGTTCTGTCTGGACCCTCCAGCCATTCTTTCTTGGCTCTCTGAGGATACACACTCTTTAAATAGATCCTAGCCCTGGAGAATTTCTCCAACAGTTCCCTGCAAATCTTCAAGATGAGCGGCCTCTCCACCCACCCATGTCTTCCTCCCAGGGCAGTAACTGGTAGGTAATTCTCCTTTCTATCTACACATTTGTCTTTCGCTGTCTCAGGGAACGTCTCCAAAACTTTCTCTTTTAGATACCTCCTCCTTATTGTACACCATAAGCTCTGATCCCTTGTGTTCAGTCTATTGGCTCCACTACACACACACCCAGATTAACTGCAGGCAAAACTCACTCCATATCTTCTTTCACTAACATCCGTATTTGTTTCCTCCCTTTGCAGCTGGATTTCGACAAGAATTTTCTAGATTCCCTATTTCTGACTTCTCATCTCCATTATTCAAATCAGCCAATTAATATCTACCTTTCTTCCTTTCATCCACTCCTCATCTTATTGGCCTGTGTGGTAGTTTGGATGTAATTGGCCACCATAATCTTGTTGGGAGTGGAACTATTAGAAGGTATGGCTGTGTAGGAGTAGGTTTGATTTTTTTGGAGGAAGTGTGTCACTGTCGGGGGTTGGGGGGTGGGGGGGGCTGTCAGGCTTCCTATGCTCAGGATACTGCCCAGTGTGCCAACTGACATCCTGTTACCTGCAAGATGTAGCACTCTCAGCTCCAGCACCATGTCTTCCTGTAGGATGTCATGCTTTCCATTTCATGACAGTAATGGACTGAACCTCTGAAACTGTAAGTGAGCCATCCCAATTAAATAGTTTCTTTATAGGGATTGCCATAGTCATGGTGTCTCTTCACAGCAATAAAAATCGTAATTAAGACAGTGTGTGCATTTGCCATTTATAAATGTACATTGAATGAATTAAATTTGTTTTGACTCACCTCTTCACTATCCTTATCCAGATTTACCGAAGACCTTTCTGTTACTAACTGAAACAGGCTCTCTCATTCCTCACCTAGGGGACTTACTCATAATGCATGAAACTGCGGTTACCACATCTTCTGGGTTTCTGATTTTTTTTTCCTGCAAAGCTGAATTAAGATATAGTTCACATGCCAAAAAGTTCACCTTTTAAAATTCAGTGGTTTGGATGTAGTCATAGACTTGTGTAAGGTTAACCACTGTGGAATTCCTGAATATTTACATCACATCAAAGAAACCCAAATCTAATAAGAGTCACTCCCAATTTTCCCTTTCCACCCAGTCGCTGTCAACCACTAATCTACTTTCAGTCTCTATGGATTTGGCTATCTTTAACATTTTATATATGTGAAATCATCCAAAATGTGGTCTTTGGTAACTGACTTCTTTCACTTAGTAAAATGTTTCAAGATTTTTTTCATGGTCCTGCAGATATTAATGCATGATTCCTTTTTACAGCTGAATAGTATTCCATTTCTTGATATACCTTATTTTCTTTATGTACTTACACGCTTATAAATGGTTACCTTAGATCAGTTCTGAGCTAGTGTAAGAAATAATGCTATGAATATTCATATTCAAGATTATGTACAGAAGTACATTTTCATTTGGGAGGTATAATATACTTAAAACAGGAATTAACTTTTAAAGATCTGTGAAATTGATTTCCCAGTATGTGTATGATTTAACAATTCAATCATTGGTATATGAGAGGGTCATTTTATACATCATTTCCATGTTTTTCAAACCTGTTATTGGATTTTAAGCTTTTGTTATCTTTCAAGGTATAGAGTCTCGTGATTTTTGAATTTTTATTAGTTACCATTGATTTTGTGTGTGTGTGTGTGTGTGTGTGTGTGTGTGTGTGTGTGTGTGAGAGAGAGAGAGAGAGAGAGAGAGAGAGAGAGAGAGAGAGAGAGAGAGAGAGAGAGATCTGCAGAGGTGAGAAGAAGGCATTGGATTCTTCAGAGTTGGAAGTATGTATAATTGGTTATGAGCTGCCCACACTGGGTGCTGCGGACCAAACTCAGGACCTCTGGAAGAGCAGAAAGCACTGGACCCACTGAGCCATCTTTTCTCGCCTCACTGTGATTTGGATTTGCATTTTTCTCATGGTTGACAGCATTGAGAAAATTTATTTTCATGGATTTATTAGCTTTTTTTTTTTAAAATCAGCCTTATGGAGAATTGAATAAGCAAACTCTCCTGGTTGTTTTTTTTTTTGTTGTTGTGGTTGTTGTTGTTGTTTTTTGTTTTTTGTTTTTGTTTTTGTTTCTTGTGAACACAAGAGGAGCTAGAGTTATCTGGAAAGAAGAACCTCAACAGAGAAAATACCTCCATCAGATTGCCTGAGGGCCAATCTGTAGATGATTTTCTTGATTAATGATAGATATGGTACCAGCCCTGGACAAATGGCCCTGGGTGGTTTCAGAAAGCAGGTTGAGCAAGTGATGGACATAGAGCCAGGAAGTAGCATTTCTCCATGGCCTCTTACACTGTTTTTTCCTCCAGATTCCTGCTTTGAGCTCCTGCCTTAGTAAGCTGCAAAGTAAGTGTGCATTCCTCCCCAGGTTAGTTTTGGTGATGGTGTTTTATCACAGCAACAGAAAACAAACTCATATATAAATATTGCTTCTCTTAATTAAGTCAGTCTTATAATTTAGTTGTAACTCTTTTTTATAAATTCTGGGTTCAAGTCCCTTGTCAAAGACAAGATTTTCAAATATTTTTCTCCCATTTTCTGTGTCCTGTTTTCATTTCATTTACGCCTCCTTTAAAGAAAGGATATTTTAATCTGATTGAAACTCTATTTTCACACACTTTTTGAGTCTATCTTAGAAACGTTTGGCATTTATTAAACCCTTTAAACATTGTCTCCATCCACTTTCTGTCTTCCCCTTGTAGGACTCAATTGCTCATTTGCTCTGTAGCATCCCAGTGGGCCTCTATTACTTTCCTAATTGGTTCCATTACTTTACCATTCTGTTCCTGTCTGTATAGTTTTCTTTGATCTATATTCCAATTTAGTGATATTTTTTCTGGTATCTTCCACCCGATATTGAGCATGTCTATCTAATAAATTATTCTCCTGTGTTTTTAGCTCTAGAATTTCCATTTCTTTTATTTTTTCAATTATATGTGTGTGCATGTCTGTGAATGCAGTTGCCTGTGGAGCCCAGAGGAGGGTGTCAGATGGCATTGAGGTGGAATTACAGGCATATTTGAGCTCAGTGAGGGTGTTGAGAACCAAACTCAGGTTCTCTGGAAGAACAGGAAACACTCTTAATGACTTAGCCTCCTCCCCACCCTCTATGTCATTTAAAAAATGTCTACCCTTATTGAGACAATTCATTTTATTAGACAAATTCCTGCATTCCCTTTTTTATTAAGATATAATTTCCTTTTGTTCCTTAAATATATTTAAAGCTTGATTTTACAACTCTAACTCAGTCCAACATTTGGACTTACTCAAGCACATTGTCTATTGACTTTAATAAAAATACACACACACACACACACACACACACACACACACACACACACATTTGTATCCTATCTTTCTGTTTCTTAGTGTGTATTGGTATTCTTGGTATAAAACTGGACATTTTCAGTAATTTAATGTGTCAACTCAAATTAAGATCCCTTATTCTTACTTCCTTAGATGTTTATATGGTTGTTACTTGTTACTGTTTCTACTAGCATTGAAGTTTGCTTGCTGGTGACTTCCTTGAGCAAATTCTCAAAAATCTTTACTGCACGCAGTTGCTGAAGTCTGAGACTCTCTGCAGTTAGTTTGGTTCTCAGACAAGATAAGGTTTTCTGTAAGTAACTTGAGCAAACAAGTCTTTTATACTTTGCTAAGGGACTTTCAGTTGTGCATGTGAGTTGGGTTTCAATATCTTTGTTTAGCAGTATGTTCTCCCTTATGTAGAGGTTCTGTAGCAGCTAGGCTAAGATGGTCTGTGTCAGTCTTTATAAGGCATATTCAGAGCTCTGAATATGCACATGTTTTCTTGAAATCCTGAAACATGCTAAATTAATTACAGAATCCCTAGAAGCTTATCTATCTCCAGGGTTTTGTTTGTGGTGGAGTATGGTGTCAGCATTGGTCTGTGCATGAAAAGACCAGAGGGCAAACTCAGATGTTGTTCTTTAGGAGCTGTCCACCTTATTTTTTGGATAGATGGTCTGTCACTGGTGTGGGTCATGTTAAATAGGCTTAGCCAGGCTGGCCAGAGAGACTCAGGGATCTTTCTGTCTCCATCACCCCAGTGCTGGGATGACAGGCATGTGCCGCCATGTTCAGCTTTTTATGTAGGTGATGAAGATCAAACTCATGTCCTCACACTTGCAAGCAAGCACTTTACTCATAGTGCTACAGGATTTTGACTAGCCTCTTATTTGCTCATTGATACTACCACCTCAGGCAGCTTCAGGTTAAATAGTGGAGAGCCAGGCCTCTTGGTATAAATGGGTAACCAGCTACTCAGGAGTGTGAGGCAAGTTCAAAGCCTATCTGGGACACAACACTGGTTCAAGGCCACCCTGACAATTAGTAGTACTCTCTCTCAAAATAAAAACTTGAACATGTTATGGGGATATAGCTCAGTAGTAGAACTCTTGTTCATCATATTTGAGACTCTACTCAATGCCCAGAACCTCAAAAAAATCAATTAATGGTCACTAATAATGCAATGGTTTGAATGATAAATATCCCCTGTAGACTCAAATATTTGAATATATGATCCCAAATTGGCTACAGTGTTTGGGGAGATAATGGAACTGTTGGACTTAGACCCTTGTTTGAGAAAGTACTGAGACAGAGCTGTGAGGTTGCATAATACTGTTATACTTTCAATCTTCTCTTTCTGCTTTCTCTGTGTAGGTAGAAATATGATCAACCAGGTTCCAGATGTCACGTCTGCCTCTTCCACCATGGATGGACTCCACCTTTGAAATCATAAGCCAAAATAAATTCTCTTCCATAAGTTGCCTTTGATCATGATATTTTGTCACATCAACCAAAGCAACTGATTTGCATAGATTATGAAAAACCCCATATACTCTGGGAAATCACCACCTAACTTCTTCCACATCAAATAACAACAAGCCATATGAGCAGAGTTCTTTTCAGATGCACTAGGCAGATCTTGTTCTGTCAAGCCTCTGAGAACAGAGCTTTGGGGAAATATATAAGGATTTTCTGCCCACCCACCCCCCACCGTCAACGAGGCTATTTCTCATAGCTATAATGACTGCTACACTTACGGCTTTCATGACTATTACCTGGGAAGAAGGAAATCCAATAGTGTGTTAAAATACTACAATGCTTTGCTATTCTAGGACTCACTTATTCATATTTAATAAACACTCTTCAGGCTTTGCAAAGTATTCATTAAAATTTAGAGTTCTGGAAAAAAAAAGAAGATGATTTTAACCATGTTCCCTTTGTACTCCTTTCTCATGAAGTGGATTTTCAGAAGTGTTTTCTTGGTATTTCAAAATTGCTCCTTTTCTTTTTTAAAAAACTTTGTGTATTTATTCTTTGTGTCTTTCACATAATGTATCTCAATCCCATTCATGTTTTTGTCCGTGCATATCTACCCTCTGCCCTTGCAACCCCCTAAACAAATCAAATCAAATAAATTTTAAGAGGAAAAAGGGAAAAATCTTGTCATGAAAGCTGTAATGTGACACATTGAGTCACCCTGTAAGCCCTTTTATCTATATATCTTTATATGTAAGTGTTTACTGCAAAGAGTCATTGGTCTGGTTTGAGGTCTCTAGTTTCTGCTACACTATCAATTCTGGGCAGTCACTGGAAGTCCTCTTGGATATCCTTGTTGCCCTGTGTCATGGAGATCCTCCAGCTTTGGGTCTGTAGGACCTGCCCATTCACAAGCTGCAGCAGATCATAAATGGGGTGGATGTTGGGGTGGGCCAACTCATAACCCTGGTTCTGGGCCTGGGTAAATGCAGGATTGGTCAGCCCACCAGCTCTCCCCTGTCTTCACCACCAGGAAGAGCTCTCCAGCATTGCCCTGGCTAGTTCACCTCTTGGAGTTATGAGCAAGGGGCAGTGCCAGTTCTGCTTTCAGGCCCGCAGGGCCAGTTTTCCCACACCTCTACCTTCAGGGGCAGCTCTACTGTATTCCCCAGGCAAGGTGTAGGGGCCAATGTCCTGAGTGCTGAAACTGGTGAGGGGCAGGGACAGCTCTCCTGCCCTCATGACCTCAGGGCCAACACTCCCACCTGCCACTGCAAGGGGCAGGGTAGGGGGGCATCTCTCTCCTGTCCACACCACTGTATGTCAGATGAGGGGTGGGGCTAGATCCCCCATGCTCATTTTCTCAAGCTGGTTCATCTGTCAATAGGGTCAGCTCTACTGTGCTGCCCAGGTGAGGAGCAGGGCCCACTTTCCTGACTCCTGAAGCTGGTGAGGGGGAGAGTCAGCTCCCTTGTCTGTAGCAGATGGTAAAGGTGCATCTCTCTCCCATCCACACTGCCTCATGACAGACGAGTAGTGGGGGCAGCTCTCTCATGCTCATAACAATGGGACTGGCTCACTCACATCTCCGCCAACAGTGTTGGCTCTATTGTGATGCCCAGGTGAGGTGCAGAGCCTGCTTTCCCAAATGCTGCAGCTGGTGAGGGATAGGAAGAACAGCTCTACTGTTTATATGACCTTAGGGCCAGTTCTTGCCCCTGCCTCAGGCAGAGGGGGACAGGGGTGATCTTTCCCCCACCCATACTGCCATATGGCAGATGAGGGATGTGTGTGGCCAGATCTCCCATGTTCACATTCTCAGAGCAGCTCATCTACGCCTCTGTCAACAGGGTCAGCTCCGCTGTGCTGTCCAGACGAGGTGCAGGGCATGTGTTTCCTGAGTGTTGCAGCTGGTAAAGGGGAGGGTCATCTCCCTCATCAGTTGGAGGCAGTAGGGACAAGAGGGGAGGGCCTCTTTCCCTAGCTCCCACCACCACCACCACCACACTGCAGATGAGGGAAGTAGTACTTAAATTGCTCCTTTTCTTAATGTGGTCTTACTTCTCTGGCTACTTCTATGAATGCAAAGGAGTTTCTTCTTGACATGTGTCGTACTTACCTGCTGTAAGGTTTTAATGGTGTGGAGTTCTGTATTAGACTTTCTTCCACAGTATCTCACCTCTTACCATCATCTTGGGTATCCTGGCCCTCTGTTATGGCTTCACTAACATCTTGGTGCCTGTGAATTCTTCCTTGACTTTTTAGCCCAGTGTTCCTTCTGATGTTCACTGTCATACATCTGTCTGTGGACATCTCTTAAAGGTCCTGCAGACATCTTGCCTCTAATCTAATGCATTCAAAAACAAACTTGCATTCTTTAATTAACATTTGTTCCTTCTACTATGTAATTTCTATGTTCACTGATCACAATCAAGGACACTATAGTATACATAGCCAGGAACCAATAGCCATCTCCCTTTCTCTATACTGTGCAGCAGCTTCTATGGTCATTTTTTTTCTAATAATCCCATTTTCTTGCTTTTTGACATTAATGCTTCTTATTTTTGTGGCTTCCTATTGAGTTTAGGTTGGAATCAAAATTCTGTAATGAGAGCAGCAAAGGGCTCCGGTGTTTGGATTCTGCCATCCTCTCTAGTACCTTCCCACTCTTATCTCTACCAACCCTGAGGTTTCTTTCTCATATTTACATGATCTCTATTGCATATCCAAGACAAATCATAGTGTGCTTATATTAGTTTCCTCATGTTCTTACTTCCCATGCTGCCTCAAATTTGATTCAGTTACTTTCAACCAAAGGATCCCAATCAACACAATAACTTGATGAGAGAGATGCAGCCTGGGGAAGCTGCAGGGGACCAAACCAGGGCCTCTGAATGTGGGTGATAGTTGCATGACTTGGTCTGCTTTTGGGGCTTCTGGCAGTGGGACTTGGATTTATCCCTGGTACATGAACTGGCTTTTTGGAGCCCATTCCCTATGGTGGGATACCTTGCTCTGCCTTGATACAGGCAGGGAGGGGCTTGCGCCTGCCTCAACTTGAAGTGCCAGACCTTGTTGACTCCCCATGGGAGGCCTTACCCTCTCTGAGGAGTGAATGGGGGTGGGTGGGGAGGAGGTGGGGAAAGCAGGCCTAGGGGAGGGGGGAAAACTGGGGTTGGTATATAAAATAAAAAGATTAAAATAAATTTATATATATAAAGAGAGATGCAGCCTGAGTTGATTTCCTCTGCCCATCATCCTACTTTTCATTCATTAATATATACACTGTTAGCTAATCTGACCAGACTGCTGTGACACCCTCTGCTGCTCATACTCTTCAGGTCTGTCTTCTTGGACTATTTTTGCCAGATCTTTTCAGAATAGTGTCTTCTCGTCTCATACTATGACAAGAGACTAGTGCTAACTATTAATTCAGCCCCTATAGAGAATTTTTTCACCTCTTCTTCCTCATAAATAAATCCCCTTTCTGATTATTGCTAAAGGGAGAAAACTTGCCTGTGCTAAGTAGTTTAAATTAGTATGTGAACTTGTTGACCTAGAAATACATCTTTTTTGACAATTTTATCTCTATTGGACATAAGGCCTGAACACTATATAACACTTGGATGCTGCAAGAACAGTATACACTGTTTATTACTGGTTCTAAATACAGGAGACTATGTTATAAATTGGCTGGTTTTTATCATTGTTTATTGGCCATAGGGGCAGCACAAGGTAAAATGTGATTTTTCAGTCTGACAAAGTATGTGCTGCAAACGTGTTTCTTATTTGTGTGTGTGTATGCAGATATACTTGTATACATGTACATCATACATACATACAATGTGAGCTCCAGATTTGAGATAGTTACTATACTACGCAACGTCAGATTTTTTTCTTCAATTTGTAAAATGTGGGAATTGCTACCCATATATCAAGATTGTATGAAGAATTGGCACGAATGGTTGTAAAAAGCCCAACCCTGGATCTTATCAACGGTACCTTGCAGTAGATGACAGCTTAGCTTCTTGCTAGCCCATAGTGGTGGTTATTCACCCTCCCTCTCATTAACAATTTCAGTTTGTAATCTTTTGTTTCTTCTTCCTAATCCTTCATTTCCTCTGACTGTTCCCAGAAAGCAGGCCACTTATGTCTGCTGCTGGCAGATTCTGCCTTTGAGTTTATCAGGCAAGTTGAGGCATGCACGGACATGTCTGCAAGTCCCTCAGAAGGTTGACTCTGCCAAAGCCTAGCACCGGTTCCCCCTCCCTACACACTAAGTCCCGTGCTCCAAGCTGTTGGACACGACTTCGTGCTTTCGAAATTTCAGTATTTATACAGCGTCTGTGTCTCCGATTCACTCAGTGTCCAGCTGCTGAGATTTATCTTGAAATTTCTAAGTGCAAGGCTGCAATCAAAGTCTGAGGGCACAAAAATGAACAAATAAAGATGTTTGGGGACTGCCTGTTTTTCTCATGTGATTTGCACATTTTTCATGGCTTGCGTAATCTGAGGTGGCTGGGACCGTTGGCCCCCTTCATTTCTTGGCTCAGTAGTACACAGTACATGGCAATGTTACAAATACAGGAGCTGGACATGCAAAAGGAGGCTTCACCCCTGCTAGGAAGGCATCCACCTCTGTGCCTCCCAGACAGTGTTGACGCATTCAGACAAGCTGGACAAAGAACGTACAGTCTACATTCCCTGGCCTTTGAAGGGAAGATGTTGCAATGTACAGGCAATTGGAGCGTTTGCCTAATTCATCAAAACATTCACATTTGCTAGTAATACAATGCAGCTATGATGAGAAGGACTCAGGGGGAGTTCTGTGGATTAAGGGTAAAACAGCTCATGTCTACTAATTTCTACCATCCGGCAAAACTTTGAAACAGCTTTGCCTTCATTCATGAAAGTGTTACAGGGTTGTGTAAAAAAAAAAAAACTCCTGGGCTTGGCCAGCAGATGGATCTAAGGCTCAACCTTGCTAGCGGCTGGGAAAGATACACTTTCCAAAGCTTCTATTCTCATTTGAAGAGAAAAGGCAGTAAAAATGGACTCTTTAGAGATTTTATAGGGATTCCTTGAGATAATGTTTGAAGGGTAACAGATTCAATACGTGCTATAAATAGACTATTATCTACTTTTAAGTGAAGACCATGTGCCATATTTTCATCTAGGCATTTTGCCTTTCTTTCTTTCTTGGAGTTGGTTGCACATTAGATTGGAAGTAGGGAAACAAGTAGAAGCATATTTTTATTTTTTTACCCCCTTTTATTTATTTATCTTTTACGTGTAGCGGTATTTCACCTGCATATTTGTGTACCATGTGTGCGCAGTGCCCACAGGGGCCAGAAGAGGGCCACCAATGCTCCTAACCACTGAGCCATCTCCCCAGCACCAAGAAACATATTTTGAAAGCGGCAAAAAAAAAAAAAAAGTTTGAATTTATGCCGCGGGTTACTTCTGACTAATCCACATGGCTAAGGGCAAGAGCTGTCTCTTCAGATCTTTTTCCCCCCCTGTTGTAAAGCAAATTATTTCTATTCCGAAGAGAAAATTGGAAGATTCAATAATAATTATAGTAGGCTTCTTTAATATAGAGTTTATTTGTTTTCAAATACTTTTAAGTAGTTTGCATTGTACGGAATTATTTCATTGTCACAACAACCCTGGGAAATTCTTACATGGACTTTACTAATGGGGAAAGGGAGGAACAGAGCAACTAAATCACTTGTCCAGCTAAGAACCAGAGACCAACTAGTTCTTCCAGAGCTTCTGTCATTCATCATGCTTTGTATCTGCTGGGTTATAAAACCTGTGTAAATATGGAGCTATAGTACCACCCTGGAAACTTCTACCTAATTCTACCTAATGAGGTAGTATTTAGTTCATCATTGTACCTTCTGATATGATTCACTTAAAGGGAATGGAAACAATATGTTTTTCTTAATATTTTATTATAACACTTTTCAAACAAAGTAAAAGTTATTTTATATCCACTTAATGCTATAATTAACACATTGGCTTATCAGTTACATAGCTAGCTACCTTTCTATCCATCTTATTTGTGATGCATTTCACAGTAAGTTGTAGATATCAGTGTACTTTACCTAGATCATTCAGGGTGCATATGATTAATTATAATTTAATAGAGTTTGTGATTTTATTTTTCATTTCCGAAATGCATTTTAGAGTCCAAATGAATGAAGTATTGGTAAATTCAGAACATAGTGAGAAATCAAGCTCTGGTT
This sequence comes from Peromyscus aztecus, assembly GCA_902168405.1. NCBI lineage: Eukaryota > Metazoa > Chordata > Mammalia > Rodentia > Cricetidae > Peromyscus > Peromyscus aztecus. The sequence goes on along the minus strand of CABHPQ010175093.1, from coordinate 32,655 downwards.
CATCTGCCCGCAATATTATTATTTCATTATTATCATTGTTCTTACTGCTGTTGTTGACATTTTTATGCCCGGCTTCTTAATCCTTTAAGTCAGGCTTCTACTCAACCGCTTTCTTCCTTGCTCAGTCCTTCCATTTCATCCCAGACTTAATGACTCCTGCTCGGTTTTCCCACTCCCACCCTCATCCTCTTATGCCCAAATTCAACCACAGGTTTTACTCTGCCAGACCTCTATATATCCAGTGACATTCCAATGCTGCCACAGAATTCCACATGGTATCCAAATGTCTGTCTGACCCAGGCAATTATTACAATAACACCTTATATTTAGTTGATGCTGGCTCATTATTTCATTCAGTAAGTATTTTTCAAAAGCCTATTTAGCCAGGTGAGCAGGAGACAGGAAGGGCAGAGAGAAGGCCAGGAGTCCTGAACAACAGAAACATTAAATCAGTCAGCACATGTTTATTGCATAATTTCTATATACACAGCATTGTCATCAAGGACTTTATAGTCTAGTTGGAAGAAGAAAGAAAATGCACAAGAAATAATTGGAGACCAGTTGTAGAGGGAAAACCAAGAGAGAGTTCTATGTGGTCACACTGAATGGTGATATGCACATCCGCCAGGGCTATGTAGAAGAAGGTTGCTTGTAGGATTCAAGTGAGAGGTCTGTAAATTAATGAGGCTATGAATAAGCATTAAATAGATCTAGGACTATGCCCTAAAGAGGAAAAAATAGGCCAGGTGTTAAAGGCAGTATTAAATTGTAATGAGCAAGTCTGCAAGCATTTTAGGATATGCAGAGGAATTCCATGGAGTCAAGGAGTCTAGAACTCTAAAGCATCACCCTCAGAATGGATTCAACAGAATAAAAAAGATGGCTCTTTTCTTGGTGGAGAGTGATATTCTCTTGAATTAATTAAGCAATAGTAAGGAAAGAGCACAATAGAAAGCAATGGAATGAATGAAACCACCAAAGGGAAAGCCCCCTAAGAAGTCCAAACTATGTAGCCGTCATCTATTATTTATTTGTTTTCTTTTAGACAAAATCTCACTATGTAGTCCTGGCTGGCCTGGAACTTGGTGTGTAGACCAGGCTGACCTTTAACTAACAGATCCACTTGCCTCTACCCCTGACTGCTAGGATTAAAGGAATATACCACCATGATCAGCCCTGAAAGCTAAATTAAGATAGAGAATGGGATGAACATAAATTGGAATTTGATTCTGCAGTTTACTAGGTAAACAAAACATAAAAACAACCCCCAAACCTCATTTTCTGAGCTTATGTTTCCTACTTTCTAAAACTAGTATAAAATTGATTCTCAAGAATTATAGATGATTTATTTATTTTTTTATGTATTTTTTTTTAGTCTTTAGGTTGTTTACTGATACATGAGAGTATGGATTATTACCTTAAATAAGACAAATTCTATATAAGTAGGTATTCTGTGATCTTTAAACATACATATATAAGTATATGCATGTGTATACATATATATGTAACACATTTTTTTAAATTTTATAATTAATTTAATTTTACATATCAGCCATGGATTCCCCTGCCCTCCCTCTTCCTGCCCACTGCCTCCCCCTGCCCTCCCCCCAATTCACCCCCCATTCCCACCTCCTCCAGGGCAAGGACTCCCCTGGGGATTCAGCTCAGCCTGGTAGATTCAGTTCAGGCAGGTCAAGTCTCCTCCTCCCTTCACCCAGGGTGAGCAAAGTGTCCCAGCATAGGCCCTAGGCTCCAAAAAGCCAGCTCATGCACTAAGGACGGGTCCCTGTCCCACTGCCTGGGGGCCTCCCAAACAGTTCAAGCTAATTGACTGTCTCACTTATCCAGAGGGCCTGATGCAGTTCCATGGGAGCTCCTCAGCTACTGGTTCATAGTTTATGTGTTTTCACTAGTTTGGCTATTTGTCCCTGTACTTTTTCCAATCATGGTCTCAACATCTCTCGCTCATACAATCCCTCCTACCTCTCGCTGATTGGACTCCCAGAGCTCCACCTGGGGCCTGGCTATGGATCTCTGCATCCTCTTCCATCAGTCATTGGATGAGAGTTCTATCACAACAGTTAGGGTGTTTGGCCATTCGATCACCAGAGCAGGTCAGTTCAGGCTTTCTCTCGACAATTGCCAGTAGTCTATTGTGGAGGAATCTTTGTGAATTTCTGGGGACCTCTCTAGCACTTTGTTTCTTCCTATTCCCATGGAGTCTTCATTTATCATGGTATCTCTTTCCTTGTCCTTCCTCTCTGTTCTTGATCCAGCTGGGATCTCCGGCTCCCCTAAGCTCTCTTTCCCCTGACTCTTGCCCTTCATTACCCCCCCTCACGTCCAGTTTGTTCATGTAGATCTCATCCATTTCTCTGTCGTTGGGTGATCCCGGTGTCTTTCTTAGGGTCCTCTTTACTAGGTAGCATAAACTATCTTCAGTGTTTTTTATCTTAGCCATTGTGACTGTACAATGGAAAAAAGAAAGCATCTTCAACAAATGGTGCTGGCAATACTTGATGTCAACATGTAGAAGGCTGCAAATAGATCCATATCTGTCACCGTCCTCAAAACTTAAGTACAAGTGGATCAAAGACCTCAACATAAATCCAGTTACTCTGAACCTGATAGAAGAGAAAGTAGGAAGTAGTCTTGAATGCATTGGCATAGGAGATCACTTCCTAAATATAACACCAGTAGCACAGACACTGAGACAAACAATTAATCAATGGGACCTCTTGAAATTGAGAAGCTTTTGTAGAGCAAAGGACACGGTCAAGAAGACAAAGCGACAGCCTACAGAATGGGAAAAGATCTTCACCAACCCTACATCTGACAGAGGGCTGATATCCAGACTATATAAAGAACTTAAGAAATTAGACATCAAAATGCCCAACAGTCCAATTAAGAAATGGGCTATAGAGCTAAACAGAGACTTCTCAACAGAGGAAGCTCAAATGGCTGAAAGACATTTAAGGAATTGCTCAACATCCCTAACCATCAGGGAAATGCAAATCAAAACAACTCTGACACACCACCTTATAGCTGATTTAAACAGATATCAAGAAGCTAGAGAGATAGCTCAGAGATTAAGAGTACTTACTGCACAATCATAAGGACCAAAGTTCAGATCCTAGCACCAACATAATAAGCTAGGATTCCCACAGATGTCTGTAACTCCAGCTCCAAGAGATATAATGCCTTCTTCTGGCCCCCACTTATAGAGGGGCATCCACCCACCCACACACAAAGACATAAATACATACATAAATAAAATAGATCTTTTAAAAAGGGGAAGCTCCTTAATTGGTGATCCAATGCCATGTGTTCAGGTCTTAAATTATATGAACACAAGTAACACTAAACAGACTGAGCAGGTTGTATTTATATATTTAGGTGTGTGTGTGTGTGTGTGTGTGTGTGTGTGTGTGTGTGTGTGTAATGATAAAACAATTAAAGAAAAAGAGGCTATAAATTCCAGAGAGAGCAGTGTAGGGGGTGCATGTGAGGGGTTGGAAGGAGGAAAGGGAAGTGGGAAATTATGTAATAATATTTCAATTTTAATTTTTTAATTTTTAAAAATAAAAATAGGCATCAACTATAATGAGTAAAATATGTCTAACACACTACCTGTCGCAGAGAACTTCATTAGGATTTTGTTTCCTGCCCTTGAGTCCTTTCAGACTAAAGAGCATGGAATTGTGAAAATTCCAATTGAAATTTATAAGCCTTTGTTATGGACAGAATTATTAATCATTGGTTTTTTTCAACTCTGAAGATAAGAATGTTGTAAGATCAAGCCGGGTGGTGGTGGTACACACCTTTAATCCCAGCACACGGGAGGCAGAGGCAGGTGTGACTTCCAGGAAAGGCTCCAAAGCTTCACAGAGAAACCCTGTCTCAAAAAAACAAACAAACAAATAAACAAACAAAAAAAAGAATGTTGTAAGATCATATTTGGAACCTTTATCTATTCTGCCATCACCCATCTACCCTATGCCTGCACCAATATATGTGATCAATACATGCTTTATAACATTCTTTTGTTCAGTTTCTATCAATGTTCACATAGCCTCTTCCACAAAGGAACTTTTCATTCACACAGCCAGAAGTTATGTTTCCAGGCCATGGTCATACATGTTTGGTTTTGCCTAAGAATTGTGTCTTTCTCTGACAACATGAGTTCATGTTCATGGACTCCAGAGTCCCTATCTTCTTTTGTCTTTACCCCATTTATTTCTCTGTGACATTGTATGATGATTAATCCACTTGGAGAGAGATTCTCCCCACAACTAATAACATTATTTGTTCAGAATATTACCAAAACCAGCAATTCCAAATATTCTGCATTCTCTGGTATCCTGAAAATGTCAAAATTTGAATGTTCTGTGTTGCCAAAGTAAACCAGAGCTTACTGGTATCCATCTATGTGATGTTTCATCTCTTGGATGCTAAGAATTCCCTCTTCGAACTTTTGTTCCCTTAAGAGACTCTTACATAAATTCCTCTGCCAGCTCTGTCCCTGGACCTGCTGGACTTACTATTTGTACCTGGTTGTTCTTAGCATTCTCCTCTCCTCTTCCTCCAGCCTTCACCATCTCCACTCCAATGAGGACAAAACTGGAGGTAAATATAAACATATATCTGGCTAGTTCTCCAAACATATATGAATCCCAGTGGTAGCCACAGTTTGAGCTCATAATTACCACATAGTAAGTCAGTCAGGAGTCTGATAGTCTCACACATGCTATCTATATTAGGGTTTCTATTGCTGTGAAGAGACACTATGACCACAACAACTCATATATATATATATATATATATATATATATATATATATATACATCAAAAACATTTAATTGATGCTGGCTTATAGTTCAGAGGTTTAGTTCATTGTCATTTTAGAGGTAAGTACGTACAGCACCACACAGGTAGATACGGTGCTGAAGAGGTAGCTGTGAGTTCTATATCCGTATCAGCAGGCAGCAGGAAGAGAGGGAGACACTGCCTGGCTTGAGCATCAGAGACCTAAATGCCCATGCCTAGTGGCATACTTCCTCCAACAAGGCCACACCTACTCCAAAAAAGCCACATCTCCTATGAATGCCACTCCCTATGGGCCTGTGTGGGCCATTTTTATTCAAACCACCACACTATCTAAATTAATTGAGTTTCTGAAATAGATTTACTCAGAAAATCAGCACGTGACCTTGCAATGCAGAAAATCAGTCAGACTAGGAAGTTTTATATTTTATTTATTTATTTATTTATTTATCTATTTATTTATTTATTTATTTTGGTTTTTCGAAACAGAGTTTCTCTGTGTAGCTTTGTGCCTTTCCTGGAACTTGCTTTGGAGACCAGGCTGGCCTCGAACTCACAGAGATCTGCCTGCCTCTGCCTCCCGAGTGCTGGGATTAAAGGCGTGTGCCACCACCGCCCGGCTGCAGTTTTGTATTTTAAGTATACCTTGTTTTGCAATAAATAAATGTCATTTTAAGTATTCTTAACAATTCAAATAAACATAAAAGAGTTGGAGGAGAAGCAAAAAAGGGAGGAGGCAGGAATGAAAGAGGAAAGAAGAAGACAAAGAGGAGAAAGAGGAAGAGGAGGAAGAGGAGGAAGAGGAGGAAGGGGGCATTTCTCATTTAAACCATCACAACCTGAGAAAGAACTGAAGCTATTCTTTAGGAGACCCTTGTCAGTGAAGGACTTTGATCTACCCAAAACAACTAGAGCCATCCAACAATCAATTTCATTTCATTTACTCTAGTTATCTCACTTCAAAAATGAGACAATAATATCTTTTTTGTGTGACTCTAAAACTGTATAAAAATGAATATGCACCGCATTGTTTACACTTTACCAAATGGTCTTTTCGATTATAGTTATGTCTCAAGTCCTGTTGAAAATGAGAAATAATTATAGGCGCCATCAAATGACCAAATGTGAAATAATGACAACGGCCGGAAGATTGACGGTGGTCACATATGTCCCAGATGAAAAGAATTTGACTTTGGGTAGCTTGGGATAAATCCTTTTCTACCTCCCCTTTCCCCTACACACCCAACTTTGTGCTTTTCTAAAATATAAATAGAAAGACCAGTTTGTGCTGCCCAAATATTTTTGGATATGTGGTCTTCCACTGGAGTGTAGTAGATTTCCTAGAAGCTACCCTCTTAAGACAAAAGTAACTCTCCCTCTCCCAGCTGCTACCAATTGCCATTAGCTCCCCGGCTAGGTGTGGGAGTTCATGCTCACCTTCCGTATCTGTGCTAGCACTGGGTGAGCTTGCCAGATCCTATGCATGCTGTCACAACTGCTGTAATTCATCAAAGGGGGAAAAAACAAAAGACAAAACACTGGGTTTGAGGAATGCACAGTGTTCAGATATAAGCAGGAAGTAAGGTGAGTATTCTGATTAGTAATGCTTTGTCAAGGAAGAGTGAAATGGAGAAATTTAATTAATTTTAAACAATTGAGGAGATATACATGCAAACATAAATACCAGAATTGGCCATCTCTACTGAAGCCAAGAAGTGGATTCTTCCAGTCACAGAGCAGAGCACTATCTGAACTTGGGACTCAGCACCAGCAGAGACTGAGCATCTGAGAAAGAGGGCATGTAAAAGCTTCATAACAAGACAGGAATAGATTTGGGTCACATTCCATCATGTTCCCTGACTTCAAGTCCGTAGCTCCTACCTTGCTTTGCATCACAGCTTTTCCATCTTCTGGTTACTATAAGTTATCCTACCCCACCCGCATAGATGAAAGAAATCCTTGTTTGAGAACTATTACCTGCTGCCTCCTGAATCTCGAGTCTTCTTTGCGCCAAGTTTATGTTGAACAACAAGGTTTCAAATCCTGGATTATGTTTGAAACATGTGCATGGTTTTTTGGATGGCCATGTCTGAACCAGCAGAAGAAAGGGTGTCTTAAGAGTCTGCTTTCAGCTTGCCAATTGAGTGTTTCAGTTTGGGTGGATCACACACCATACTTCAAATTGTTTTTGTTTCAGCATCCAAACATTTGGGGTTTTATCTATACTCATTTCAAATTTTGTAAAGTTGCTGAAAGTTTATTGGTAAAAATTCATACATACTTGAAAAGGACACAATTTAAATTCATTTCTACTTATTGAGTAGGGTAGAGGTACGTCTTCCAGAGAGAAATACATTGGTGGAGTGATGATAAATATTTCTTCCATGGAAACAGTTTTTCTTTTTTAACCTAGGAGGGACATAAACAATTATCTAGTCTGGAGATGAACAGCCCATTTTAGTAGGAGCTGTTCTCTCTTGGCACATACTGTGATGGAGCTCAAAGCAGTCCTCTTGCAAAGCAAGAGAGTCCAAGTAGATTGATGGTGTCTGCTGAAGGCATGGAAAGTGTGACTGACCTCCTGTCTGACCTAACACAATCCTTTTCTAATGACAAATGGTGGCAGTGGCTAGACAGACTCTGCTTACAGGTGCAGAGCCTGGGTCTCACGGCTTCACTCTCATGACATTTACAATTCCAGCACAACTTCCAGCCTAGCATGTTCTTAAGACTCACTCGAGTAGCTGGCAGTTTCTTCAAGTATGTTTTTTTTTTCATTTCTTTTGAACAAAAACAAGACAATTGATGGAATAAAGTTTCTTCCTATTCAAAAGGAAAGATGCTGTGAGGCTCCTAGATGCTTATCTGCCCTAGTAATGAAATTTCAGCTCTTAGCCAGTGTCCACTAGAAGAACCTGTGTGTTCCTTGTGAGCATTATCCAATTAGAAAGCAAAGCCCAAACCTTTTTGCTTGCTGTAATACGTTTTATTTATTTATTTATTTTCTCAATGAGTAAACGAACACCTGATCTTTTATGTCACTGGACATCTGAGTAGCTGTTTTTGTTGTTGTACTTGTTATGTTGCTTTTTGTCCTAATGGAGCCTCTTTATATAGTCCTAACTGGCATGTCATTTGCGGTATAGGCGAGGCTAGCCTCAAATTTGTAGCAATCCTCCTGCTTTGGCTTCCCAAGTGCTGTGATTACAGATATGGGCTACCATGCCCCACTTTGCCAAGTTTTTTTTTTTTCTTGAACCTGTCAAGTTCCATGTTATATAAAGGAGAGTTATAGAACCCTAAATGTTTCCTTAATCCAGAGAGGAACCAAATGTGGTCAAATGTGCTTGTACCATATGGGAGGAGGCTATCACAAGTGTGTGTGGCTTTCCACACATGAGCAAAGGTGAGAAAGGGAAGGAAAAGGCCCCCTCTTCTTTTCATCATCCCATTTGCTCTCCCTGTCAAAGCAAATGATTCTTAGGTAGCACTTCAGATATCCAACTGGACAGAAGGCTCCCTATTCCTTCTGCCTCTCAATGTCTTGCTTTCTTTCTTTTTTTTTTTTTTTTGACTGAGTAAGAAAGTAGCCAAATGGCTCTGGGCTTTTGAGGCACTAATAATTCATAGCAAAATTTAAGCTTTTACCCTCTTTACAGGATCATGTACAAAATTAAATACCTTATGCAAAATGTAAAAATCAGAAAAAGCTGAGGTTTTATTTTAATTTCTAGGGCCTTGCATAATTTCTAATGAAATAATCCAAGGCTACAGGGTAGCAATTCCTAAATGCTATATTTTTATAACCAAATGGTAGAGAGTGAGTAGCCATGAACTGAACATGATACAGAAAACCTAAACACTAGCCCTGAATTTTGCATGCTGAAAAGCTACAAGAGCTCAGAAGAGCTCTTGCCTTTTCTGGAGTTCCTTTTCTATACCTTCCTAATGCCAGTCAGCTTCCTTGTTCTCAAGTAATGGTTAAGTAAGCAGAAATATGCTCTTATGTCCATTGTTCTTAGAGTAATGAATGTGAGCATTGCTATGTCTACTATGTGAGATTGAGAGAATCTGAACTTTAAAAGAGAGTCATATTGACTTTGTGACCCCATCATCCAAGTCTATGCCCATGAGAAAATCATTTATAACCAGTTGGCATAAAGAGAAGAAAATACAGTGACTAGAATTCCAAAACTCACCCAAGGTAAGAACATATGAAATTTCACAAGTATGTACAATCTTAAGATTCATTAAATCTGCATATTTCTTAACTAACAGGAGGAATGTTTATATGCAACATGTGTTCTGCAAACTGTAGTTAGAAGCAAACTTTGAAAAAAAAGAAAGGAAACAAAGATGAAGATGAGAAGTAGATAGGAGGGAAATGAGGCAGGGGTATCAGCCTACAGATCACAGGCTACATGAGATCTGAGACTGTGGCTTGAAAGAAAATAATAAACTTATTTAAAACATTCTGGGGTGTTGTTCTGTGATGTGTGTGTGTGTGTGTGTGTGTGTGTGTGTGTGTGACTTGAGTATACTTTTCTTGACTGTGAGCCCTGTAGATAACAACATGGCCCAGAGAAGCAAAAAAATTGGACACCCTTGGTAAAACAAAGTAGAAGAAAATATGAAGAGAAAAAAAAAGAAAAGGAAGGAAAATAATATGGTAAGAAAGAAGAGCTACTGACACCATGCCCTCCCCATTATCTCATCACATTCTAAGATGAAATCTCATTCATATTCATGTTTTGCATTAATTCTTAAAGCTGGTTTTAGCATCTTAGGTATATTCACTTTTTAACCAATGACTGAGTATTAATCTTTAAAGTGAGATTAGAAACATAGTTTCCATTGTTTTAATCTACATGGATTTTTTTTGAAGAGCTGATGAAATATAGAGTGTGAAAATGCTTTGTAAATATTGTAATGGTTCTGATGATTGAGAAAAGGATATGATGTTGACCACACTGTTCTGACCATATTGTTTATCTCAAGTCCTCATTTGCATAATCTAATACACTGTGGAGTTAGGACTGCATTTGGGAAAAACAACTTAGATATAGACATAAAAAGAAAAAATATGACAAAACTCTATGCACAAGGGATAATTAAAGAAAAAAGCTGGAAAATAAATTATAAAGAAGGAATATAGCATGAATTTGAGAATAATTATTATAAAAGAATGTTCTCATAACAACAAGATAATATGGGAGAAAAGAACAGAGTAGAATGGAAAGAACTGCCAGACTAATATACATGTCACCTAGAGATTCAGGGATACAACTCTTCTATGGGACTTCACCAAAAGAAGGAAGATACTGCTTTTCTCTTTCATGAAATGATCAGTTTTCATGTGGGACTCAGGACATCTGTACTTAGGTGATTGAATGGAGATCTCTGTTTTGTTCAAAGGAAACATAGGATTGGTCTGTGTTGACAACTTTGCTACAATCTATACCTAGAAGCAAGAGTTGGTGCTTTTACCACAGTCTTGGTAGATACCAGAAGTTCATGGTAGGTAGCCTGCACTGATTAGGAGGCATATGGAAGAGCTCTTAAGAGAGCCAAAAATCAAAGTTAGAGAGATGACACAGGAGGTGAGAACATTTACTGCTCTTCCAGAGGACTAGAATTCAGTTTGCAGCATGTTGTCAGACAGCACACAACTGTCTGTAGCTTTAGTTCCAGAGGACTTGATGCCCTCTTCTGGCTTGCAGGGGAACCTACACACATGTAAGCATACACAAGTAAAGACATACATGTGCATAATTTACTATATGCACAAATGAAAAATAAAATAAATATTTTAAAAAGCTAAAAAATTATCTGGAAGGGAAAAGAATACTGAGTAAAAAAGTAGAATAGACTTGACATTCTTTTAGGTATGTTTTGTATTAAAGCAAAGGTTTTTTTTAGTCACTCTATCTTTTTCATTATTTAAAATGGGGGAATTATGTTATAGGAAATAATGTATGTGAAGAGAATTGATGAGTCGTCTAGCATAAACTCAACCATGCAGTCTATGCACTTCTCTTATGGCTTTATAGTTCAGCCAGGCCAGGTACTTTTCCAGGGAATGAATAAAGAAATGTGAATAGATAGGTCCAAATCTTAAAATGAATAAAATATATTTTAGGGCTGAAAGAAGATTCAGATTCTCTTCCTAGAAGGGTAATATATTCTTTACCAAACACGGACTCCATAGTGTTTTTAAATTCAGAGATGGTATTTGCTTGGATCAAGAAATGCATGGTCTATGAATTTGTTTCCTCCCTCACATTGCAGAATGTGAATTTTTCCAGCAAAAAGAAAAAGTAAGAGCAAGCATCCTCTTTACCACCCATTATTCAAGAATCAGGGTAACCCAGAAACTGTTTTCCTAAGTATAACATACAGCTTGTGAAATTCAGGAAAAAGGGATTGGATAGGGAAGAGATTTCTGCTGCTAGCCAATCTTCCATGCACCCGAGCATTTATTTGTGGGCAGATATCAGCTAGGAATGCTATGCATTATCTTAGGTGGCAGACACTAACCTCTAACATCAAGATTTCATTAGGAATATGTGAGAGAAAAATATAAAAATAACTGGACCTATTGTGGCTGTTAGCTTGTTTTTTTGTGAGACTCCTAACTATTGGAGCACATGTGTCCTTGACTCTTTTACCTGCTCTTGGGACTATTTACCTCCTGTTAGATTGCCTACAGCCTCAGTGTGGGGACTTTTGCCTTGTCTTATGGTGTTTTGCTTAGTCATGTTTGGCTGTGGTCTCTTGGAGGCCTTCACTTTTCAGTTGGAATATGGAGGCAGAGTGGATCCAGGGCAGAAGGGACATGTGGGGGGGTGGGGGGGACTAGAAGGACTGGAGGGAGGGAAATGGTGGTCAGGATGTATTTATTGTATGAGAGAAAATCTATTTTTAATAATAAAAAATAATTGTGCCAATGAATAGGAATATGAAATTATCAACAAATTGTGAGTAACAGGACTCATGATTGTGGTCATTATCACCAAAACTCAAGATTAGGATAGGAACTGAACAGTAATGTAGAGACCTTGTCCTGGGGAACAATGCCTCCATTCAACTCAATGAAACCTAGATTCTTCTAATATTGATGAGGCAAAATAAACTGTACAATTATTGAAAAATTCTTGTTCTTTAATCAGAGAAATTCAAATTTCATGAGGTGAATAAACATTTTAACAAAAAATAAGTAAGAGCAGAGCAAAGTAATTACACAACCAGTGGTACTAAGAACGGTTTTGATCATCCAAAACAGAGGATCGTTTCATTTGACAGGCAAATCTGGACAGACTTTGTGAAACAGGGAGTTTTCAACATCCCTAGAAGTCAGAAAGTTTGGGTAAATGCTAGTATAAATGAGAAGAAGAGGGTATTTTAGTTTTGAAAAGCAAAAGTGCCAAGATGCATAGGTTGGTTTATATTGGACAAAAGGAATGAATAATAAAGCTGAAAATGTCGATGAGGAAGACAGAGCAGGTCTTCTAAAAGCCTCAACTCTCTAGGCATTGGAGCACATGTCATACCTTTCTTAAGACTCTAAGAACAGTATCTTTAAAATATCTCAAGAATATAGCACAATGACTAGAGAAAAGAATAAAATAGTTACTTAAGTAGATAATGAGAAGTGAATGAATAAATGATACATGTGTGTACAGATGGATAATGAAATATATGGATAGAAGGATGTATAGATAAACAAAGAATAATGGTTGTACCTCCCACCTATCTTATACTTATCTGCTTGTTTCTTCACTTGCAATAGACTGTAAATATTAAATAAGTTGATAGTTTGGGAAGTATTTTACATATTATTTATACTTTAAATTTGAAAATAATTCCCCTCATTTTGTCCTAATAAGCTTCTGGACAATTACAACACTACTCAGGCCAAGTAGAGGCTGATTTTCCATGTCTGTACCTTAGGTACTGGAAGTTAGGAATATTATTTTCCTTCACAGTTTTTGCTGAGTCATTTACTTTATTTTGATAAGAGGGAGGACAGTTCTTTAAAATTTAGACCCCTAAAGCCAATTTTTATGTTTCCCCAAGCACTATGATTGAAGCTATTCTGCCTGGCTATTAATACTCTAATGGAACAGAGGGGAAATCAGACATTGTGCTGAGCTGATTAGAAGTGATGGCATGGAGCTCCTTCCTGAGAACGGAAGTCCTGTAACCTCAAATACCAAGGACTATAAATCTCAGCACTATATAATGGTAATTGGTTTGAAAAGCCTAATCGACACAGAACGGAAGCCAACTGCAGAACGCTCAGGACTGGAAGCTCCAGGCCTCCGCCTCCTTCCAGAAGGAGATGTGTCATTTTCTCCCTCAGTTCTGGGAATAGCAATAAAGTACATCAAAAGTTCGGCCTTAATAAATATCCATGCTGGAATCTCTGCATAATGGCCACTGGAGTCTTCTTGTCTTACCTTAAACTAGAAAGCTTGTAAAACTGTAGCTTCCTTGTTATCTTGTATTGAATAATGTATGGAATCAGAATAGGTGAGCTAGTACCATTGACAAGTCCTCATATGATTGCTATGGATAGTGGTGTTTGAATATCACTACAAGTAACGTCAATCCTCATCTGTCCCATGAAGTCTTTCTCAGTTCTCTGCTCTTCTGTTATGTTGCTATATCCTCTGACCTTGAAGTTAGTCAATCTAGGTCTGAACATCAACCCTGCCATCTACCTAATGAGCAGGATTTAGACAATCTCTGAGGTTTGTTTTCTTTCTTCCTTTAAGTATTACTTTAATTTGTAAGTTGAGGGGGACAGGGTCTCCTAGAATAGGTTCTCATAAAGGTCAGAGAGACATCTGAAGATACAGAGACAGGTCGAAGTGCCAGTAATAGTGCTCAAAGATGTGAAACGCTCATCAGGTTAGAGTATGATAGACAAATTGGTTACTCACTTCTCATGTCACACTAGCAAAATCAAACCCTCTTGGTATAACGGTATTATGATTAACATGCACAGAGTCACACAGGTGCCTTCATTCTCAGTTCCATTCCTTATTTAACTATAGGTGCTTAAGCAAACCCTTTGGAGTCTACAAAACCATAATGTGTCATGGCATGAGGAAATGGGCACAAGCCACCTGGCTCTCATAATTACTCAGGATTCAATATGTGTATTGATGTAACTGGCACAGGAGGATGCTAATAAATAAAGCCAATTATATTGTCACAAGGCAGCTTACAGTAGGACTGTTATAGCCTCTCACAACCTTTAACTGCACTTCCACAATGAGCCAGTAAACAGCTTGAATTTTCTCCATGAGATTTAAAGCTCCATCCAGACAAGGTTCTGAGTTCCAAACTATCATATCTAAACAGTTACATAAATCCCCAACACTCACCCCATCGATGGAAAATCTATGGAGAAACTAGCTGATAACAGGAAACATTTACACCTGTACGATCTTGAAAACCTACTCCTCTCTCAACGGTGATGTTAAAAATAATACTTACATTACTCTAAGTGATGCTCAGTACATACACTTTGAACAACTAAAAAGTGTGTCAACAGACAAACTTTGAAATGCTAACATCCTTATTGCTACAGTACCATTCTTCACTGATCCTAGTCATGTGTCCGATACTATGTTTGGAGTCTTTCATAGAGTATTTCAGTGAACTATTTTTTATGCAATATCCTTAAAGTTGTACTTTTGGAAGGGAAATGAGACCACTGTGCTTGAACACCAGAGGCTCCAACATCTCCATCCAGAAATGATATACATTACTTCTCAAAGTTTCATTGAGCAGAACCATTCATTTCATCCCACTGAGATGCTTAAATTTCTTGGGAAAAAAGCAAGGCAACCATTTCCTAACAACTTTTCCTCATTAAAAGAGAGCGAAAATCTCTGTCACTTTCATTGTCAATCATATAAAACTATTGGGATGTCTGAGAACATACACATCACATGATTAGCAATAAGCCAGACACATAGAACCTAATCAGGAGTTGTTAACTAAAGCAAACAGTTCTTCAAATGTTAGGTTAATGTTACTCCTTGAAAGTAGTACTGTTAAGGTATGTTTTTTTAAAAACATTTTTGTATATTTTGATTATGTTTTCCCCTCCCTAACTCGTTTAAATCCTCACTTCCCTTCCCACCCAACTTCATCTTTCTCTCACAAAAAAAAAGGAGAGAAAACAAAATAATGATAACCAAAAAAAAAACTGAATAAAAGAAAAGAAACAAAAAGTGTACACACACACACACACACACACACACACACACACACACACACACAAAGTCCATTTGTGTTGCTAATGGGCATGAGGCTGTCAGGGAGTGTGGTTGATACACTAAGTGACACTCCATTGGTTTTCCTTTTCTGGGCAAGTGGGCAACCTTGGTTGGGTGTGGGATATCATCTTGGATTGACCTTGTACAAGTATTGTGTGAGATGTCATAGTCTCTGTGAGTGCAAATGTCTGTCAGTCCTGTTGTGTCTGGAAGTTGCTATTTCCTTGGAGTCATCCACCACCCCAACTTCTTATTTATTATGAACAATTTCTGTACTGAAAACTGTAAGAAATCAATGAAAGAAAACAAGATAGAAAGTGATTTAGGGAGAAAAAAAAGCTACACTCTGCAAAGCTATCTTCAGGTTCATCAAAAATTTTAATGCCCTCCTCACAGAAATAGTAAAAAGAATCCTAAATTTTTAAAAAAATTTTTTTCCTTTAGTTGAAAAGAGATTTTTTTTAATATATAGTATATCCTGATATCAGCCTCTCCTCCCTCCACTCTTCCCAATTCCCCTCCCACATAAATCAATCCCTTTATGTGTCTCATAAAAAGATAAACAGGCTTCTAAGGGAATATGACATGATATATGATAAAACAAAAATAACACACCAGAATAGGACAAACAAACAAGCAAACAGGAGGAAAAGACACCCAAAAGACAAAAGAAACAGCAGAGAACCTGTAGGGTAAAAAAAAAAAAAAAAAGGAGTAAAAGGTAAAATAAAATAAATCAATCAATCAATAAAACAAAATTAAATTAAAAAAATAAAAATTAAAAAATGTCTTTGAGTTTGTTTTCAGTTGGCCATCTACTCCTGGGAATCAAGCCTACCCTTAAGAGGAGCTTGATTCCCGAGTGAGACTCCCTTGGAGAAAGATAAATTTTCCATTACAAGTGGTTACCAATAGGAGATAGCTTCTGAGTTAGGGATGGGGGCATGTGCCCTCTCCTCCTTTCAGCTCTAGGACCCCATCTAGTGGAGACTCATGACACCCAGTGCCTGCTGCCTCAGTCTGTACATTCATATGTATATCAATCCTATCTTGTTTCCTTGTTGTCCATTGTCTCCTCTGGTTTTTACACTCTTCCTGCCTCCTCTTCTGGGTTTCCTGAGCTCTGGGGGGAGGGATTTGATGGAGACATCCTTTTTAGGACTGAATATTTCAAGGTCTCTTAATCTCCACATAAGTGTCTGGCTGTGGGTCTCTTTATTTGTTCCCATCTGCCACAGGATTAAGCTTCTCTGACAATGGCTGAGCAAGGCACTGAACAAAGTGTATAGCAGAATGTCATTAGGAGTCATTTTATTGCCTTGTTTTGTTTTGTTTTGTTTTTGAGAACAATAGTATTTTGTTTTACCCTAGGTCTCTAGGCTATCTTGTTTCAAGTTCTTGGTCACCCAAGCACTAGACAGGTATGAGTTTTATCTCTTGGAGTGGGCTTTAGTCAAATCAGACATTGGTTGATTATTCTGGCAAGTTTTGTACCACCACTGTACTAGCATATCTTTCAGGCAGTACACCATTATAGACCTAAAGTTTTAGGTAGGTAGGCATTTACATTTCTCCGTTGGTAGGACAGAGAGTACCTCCTTGGATCAAAGACATTAATTCCTAGGGTTGGAGGCATTATGTAGGTGTAGCTAGAGTTTTCCTGCCTGGCCCACGGTCAGGATAAATCTCTTTCACCTGCCAGGCCCACAGCCGCTCAGAACCAAACAAGTAAACACAGAGACTTGTATTGCTTACAAACTGTATGGCCGTGGCAGGCTTCTTGCTAACTGTCCTTATATCTTAAATTAATCCATTTCTATAAATCTATACCTTGCCACATGGCTCATGGCTTACCGGCATCTTTACATGCTGCTTGTCCTGGCTGTGGCTGGCAGTGACTCCCTCCACCTTCCTGTTCTTTTAATTCTCTCTGTTAGTTCCGCCTATACTTCCTGCCTAGCCACTGGCCAATCAGTGTTTTATTAGCAACACATTTGCCATACAGAACATCCCACAGCATGTAGGCACAACTCCACTTTTGCATGTTTGATGAGTTGTATAGGTGCTGTCTTCAGCAATAGGGCCATGCCATCAGTTTGTGAAAAGAAACCTATAGATTTGGCAACAGTCTGAGTTGTTTGGTGGTCCCTATGGGATCTCTTTGGTCAACAACTCACTTACATGTAACCCTTTCCTTATACTGGTAGCTTCATTTGATGATAAGAGATGCCCAGTTGGGGCTCTGTCTCCCCAATTATCTGGTGACTTCATTTAGATTTTATTTACATATGTATGTATTTTAGGAAGCATTTTCTGTATTATGTTTCCATACTACCCCTCAAATGGCCTTTAATTTTAGCTATTTCTCCTCATATTTCCTCCTTCATCCCCCCTCTTCCCTTTCTCTCCCTACTTGGTCCTTCTATCACAGTCCTCTATGCATCCATAATTATCTATTCTATTCCCCTTCTCTAGAGAGATCTATCTGTCTACCCTAGTTTTTTACCCTATACCTAACCTTTATGATTCTATGGATTGTAGCTTGCTTATCATTAACTTAACAGCTAGTATCTATGTATAAATGAGTATTATCATATTTGTATTTGTGGGTCTGATCTACTTAATCAGGATGTTTTTGTTGTTTTGTTTTTTGAGACAGGGTTTCTCTGTGTAGCCCTGGCTGTCCTGGAACTCACTCTATAGACCCAGGCTAGCCTTGAATTTAGAATTTAGCCTGCCTCTGCCTTCTGAGGGCTGGAATTAAAGGCTTGTGCAACCATGCCTTGCAGGATGATATTTTTTTCTAGTTTCAAGATTACTTGAAAATATCATAATTTCATTATTTTTAATGGCTGAGTAACATTCCATTGTGGAAACAAACCAATTTCTGGCTATTGTGAATAGAATAGCAATGAAAATGGTTGAGCAAGTATCTGTGTGGTAAAATGAAGCATTCTTTAGGTATATGTCCAAAATTAATATAGCTGGATCTTGAGGTAGATCAATTCCTATCTTCCTGAAGAATGACAATACTGATTTCCATAGTGGCTGTACAAGTTTACAGTTCTACCAGCAATGGATGAGTGTTTCCCTTTCTCTACATTCTTATCAGCATGAGCTGTCACTTGTTCTATTGGTGCTAATCATTCTGATGGGTTTACAATGAAATCTCAAAGTAGTTTTGATTTGCATTTCCCTAATGACTAAGTATGTTAAACATTTCTGTAAATGTTTCTGTTATAGAATGTTATTTTAAGGTGCATTTCTTTTGTTTATGTTGCATTTGTTTAACTCTGTGAAGCTGTGTTACTTTGCCTGTCTAAACTACCCGGTGGTCTAATAAAGAACTGAATGGCCAATAGCAAGGTAGGAGAAAAGATAGGCAGGGCTGGCAGGCAGAGAGAATAGATAGCAGGAGAAGTCTGGTAGGAGAAAAGAAAAAGGAATGAGAGAGGAAGAAGGAGGACTTCAGGGGCCAGCCACCCAGCTATACAGCCAGACACAGAGTAAGAAACAAAGAAAGGTATATAGAAATACAAAAGGAAAAGCCCAGAGGCAAAAGGTAGATGGGGTAATTAAAGTTAAGGAAAGTTGGCAAGAAACAAGCCAAGCTAAGGTCAGGCACTTATAACTAAGAATAAGCCTCTTTGTGTGATTTATTTGGGAGCTGGGTGGTGGGCCCTTAAAAGAGCAAAAACAACATTTTGACTTACCAAAGTGGTGTTCAAATTTCCATAGTGCCTGAGAAAGCTTTATATATATACATATATATAAAATATGCATATATATATCCTTTAAGAGTTTCTGCTGGACAGTTTCTATAGCCAGTGAGTATGTTAAGTAGGAACAAAAATGCCTTACACAGTGCAAGCACTGGCATTCTAGAGCTCTAGGAAGATTGAATGCAGTTCCTGGTCAGACAAAACTCAAGAAGCAGGCAGAGCCAGCTGAGAGCCTTGTACAGAGGATCCAGGTGTAGGTTAGCAGTTTAAAGGTTTGCTCATTTGGTCAAAAAAGACTGAAGATATGCAGTGAAAGAGGTCCACATGGAAAAACCTCTAAACAGGTTACAGTGTGTTTAACAATGTGTGTAGGCTTAAGAAAAGAAAAAAGGTATAGTCATAGAAAGAAATTAATAGTTTAAAAATAATAACAAAGTCTTCAACGAGATAGTAAATGTAATATAAAAGAAAAAAGCCACACAAGACGGGAAATACACAGGGAGTCTGGATCCTGTATGTTATTGTGATGATTGTGAATTATTTATCGTTGAAAAGCAAAGGACATCTGCACAGAAATTTGGAATTGAAAGGGGGACTGCTGAAATAAATCAGCCTGTATACTTTAGGGATGTCTTAACTTTTAAAAAGTCAAAAAATATATTTGTCAAATGGAAATTAAAAATGCTTTGGAGTTTTGTTCCCATGGGGGATGAGGAGCTGTGGATTCCTTCAGGATTAATATGGGTAAGATGTGATCAGGAAAAACCTCCTGAAACTTGACAGGTGATATCTATCAGCAATAGTTACTGCTGGTCTTCCCAGGACTTGGTCACTATCTCAAAATTTTCCCTCTGGGACCCTAAAGATACTCGGTCTATAGACAGCAGGAAGCAGTTTACAGAACACAGGATAATTTAAGGTTAAGAAAAGCTGTATAAAAATAAGCCAAGCTAAGGCCAAGCATTTATAAGTACTAATAAGTCACCATGTGATTTATTTGGGAGCTGGGTGGCAGGCCCCACAAAAGAGAAAAAAAAAACCTAACACATGTTTCTCAACCATTTGAGTTTCCTCTTTTGAGAATTCTCTATTTAGATCTGTATTCCATTTTTAATTGGCTGATTTCTTTTCTTGATATCTAATTTTTAAACTCTTTATACATGCATTATGGATGTATAGTTGGTAGAAATCTTTTCCCCTTTCTGTAGGCTGCCACTATGTTCAAATGCTTGTATGTTATGCTATGCAAAAACTCCTCAGTTTCATGAGTTCCCTTTCATTAATTATTGATCTTAGTGCCTGAGCAATCAGTGATCTATTCAGAAAGTCTTACCCGGGGTCAATGAGTTCAAAGCTATTAGCCACTTTTTCTTCTGCTAGGTTCAGTGTACCTGGTTTTATGTTGAAGTCTTTGATCCATTTGGAGCTGAATTTTTTTTCCAGGGTGATAAGTTTGTATCTATTTGAACTCTTCTACATGCAACCTTCCAGTTTGTCCAGCACCATTTGTTGAAGATGTCTTCTTTTTCCAGTGTGCATTTATTTTTTTTTTAATCAAAACTTACATGTCTGTAGGTATATGGACTTATTTCCAGCTCCTCAATTCAATTCCATTGATCAGAGTGTCAGTTTTTGTGCCAATACCATACTATTTTTGTTAATATATCTCTGTAATACAATTTGAGGTTGGGGATGGTAATACCTCCAACAGTTAATTTATTAATTAGGGTTGTTTTAACTCTATTGTGTGTACTGTGTGTGTGTGTGTGTGTGTGTGTGTGTGTGTGTGCTCCCATATGAAGCTGAAAATTTTCCTTTCAAGATATTTTAAGAAATATGTTGGAATTTTGATGGAGATTTCATTAAATCATAGATTGCTTTTGGTAGAATGGCTATTTTTACTGTTAATCCTATTAATCTACAAGTAAGTGAGATCTTTCCATCTTCTGATAACTTTTCCATTTCTTTCTTCAGTGTCTTAAATTTTTTGTCATATAAGTCTTTCATTTGTTTGGTTAGAGTTACACCATCATATTTTATAGGATTTGATGCTATTATGAAAGATCTTATATCCCTAATTTCTTTCTCAGTCTGCTTATAATTTGTATATAGAGGAGCTACTGGAAGTTAATTTTGTATCTAGATATTTTGATAAAAGTGTTTATCAGCTGTAGAAATTTCCCAGTGGAGTTCATAGGGATATATATATATATACATATATATATATATGTATATATATGTAAATAATCATATCATCTACAAGTAAAGATACTTGATTAAAACTTCAAGCAGTGTATTAAATAGGTATGAAGAGAGTAGACAATCTTTTCTTGTTCCTGATTTTAGTGGAATTGCTTTGGGTTGCTTTCCATTTAAATTGGTGTTAACTTTGGTTTTGCCGTGTCTTTATTATGTTGCTTTATGTCCCTTCTATCTCTACTCTCTCCATGACTTTTATCATGAATGGGTGTTGAATTTTATCAAATGCCTTTTCTGCATCTAGTGAGATGATCATGCATATTTTTTCTTTTAGTTTATTTATATGATGGATTACATTAATTGATTTACTCATGTTGGTAACTGACAGATTTAGACATTAAATTGGCAACTGTGATAAAGTATTATGTTTGATTTAGCCTGAATTAATTCACCTCACTTATCGAGTTCCTATTACATGAAGAGGATACTCTTTATTCCCAAGCATTGTACAGAACTTTGGAAATAGGTATTAAAATATAAATTATTATATAATTGGTTGTTTAAAGTATAATTGTGATGTTACATGAAGGGAAAGTACAGAAGACTGAGGCATGTGCATCTACAAGACTAATTTGTGTTGCAAGTTCAAAAAAATCTTTTCTGAACATACAATATGGATGGAAATTGGCCATATCTAAACTGGAGAGCAGACTTTAGACAGAAAGAATGGATGAGAGCTTCTTTTCCTAGTCCTAGGCATCCTTCAGCCTGGACAAAAGAACCACTGGAATGTTCCAAAGAATCATTGACTGAAAAATATAAATAAATAAAACATCTTGGTAAAATATCTCTACAGGGAGCACTTACAACTTAGAAGGGATACCTGCCATCCAAACACTTCAATAGCCTTCAAGGAACTGACAAATGTTATATTTTTACAAATGTCCTTATTTTTTTCTACTCTGTAATCTTCAATGTTTGTTTGTTTTATCTATAACTTTCTTAAGGCTATTGCAAGCTGATGAATTTGTTTGAGGTAAAATTATTTCTGTGATTTAAACTGCACTTAGATGAATATCCCATACTTCATAGTTCCTTATCAGTTATCAAAATGCAGACCTGATGTTTACATGTAAATTCTGAGCATACACACACATTACCATACAGATGCATCTCTTGAGAATGGAGAAGTGGTAGACAGAACTAAATAGACATAGGAAAGCCAGGCCGTGGCTCTGCCAATTGTTGCTCATACAATATGTGTGCCTTAGTATGTTATTTAGATCAGCATCTGACAGCTGAGCTCTAATGTGCTCTCTATTCCCACCAGAATAAATGTCTCTAGATCCCAGGCATTTCCCCTAGGCATTCAATTTACTTATACATGATGTAGATATCTACTACCTGACAATAGATTGGTGCCCTCATTCTCTACCACATTTAAAATCCTACCCAGCTCTACTTCTACTCAGTTTTAAAATGAATCTCAATCTATTTCAAAGTCATCCTCTCTCCTTTTTTATTCCTATATGCAACACTAGGAAGCATCAGGTATACATTCCATTACATATGTTCTCCCTATTTATTTCAGTTATTTTAAACTCTAATTATTTATGTGCCTTTATGTCAGTAAATTATATAAATACTATGGCACTGATGCAGGGTACATGCCAGGATCTAGCATAGGACCTGATATATGAAGATCATTTCATACCCGATTGTTACTCAAGGGCCTTTTTTAGTCATCTGTCCAATTTGAGCCTCTGTTGTCCCACCTTTTGAATTAATAGAAGGATTACCATGCTAAGTTCATCTATGTTCTTACTAAATGAGGACCTTTTGACAAAAAGTCTGTAACACAGGAAGTGTGAGAAAACAAAAATTGAGTGATGACCATGTGCTAGATCGTGAATATACAGATACTTTGCCAGTGATCAAATCTCTACAAGCAAAGGCATACATTTAATAATCAGCATGATTTTCTTACTATTAACACAAAGAAGTCCATGTATTTCTATCTGTGTAAGTGTAGCAATGATAGTAAGAATGATCCTGTTCATGTTTGAAGAATAATGAATAAGGGAGACAAAATGAGCTAATGCAAGCACTCCAAGCAAGACAATAGTACTCTACACTTAACTGGTTATAAATTCAAGGGCCTGTGACTTTAATACATTTTATATCATTGCAAATGTTTGTTCTACTCCCAAGGAAGATTAAAAATAAAAAATTCCTGTGTTTGGCTCAGGAGCTTCTTTCTCTGCTGGCAGTATGTATCAGACTAAATGTCACAAGAATATTTCAGCATATGTGGGTAAATATTTACACTCATTTTAAGCAGAGATTCCAAATTCCTTGTTGTTTTTCAGAAGAGGCCCAAACCTAGTGGTAAAAGTCATGAATAGAACTTTTTCATTCTCCCTAAATAAGAAGGGGGTTTTCAAGGATTCTTGCCTCCAGGGTGCCCTATTTTTCTCCTTCTATTCTCTTTGGGTTGAAATGTTGGAAGGAAGAACTGGCTAGCTGCCACAGAATTCTCTATCCAGCCACTTCGAATTATTGTGCCTTGGTCCCTGAGAGCCAGTAGACAATTCAAGTGTGAGCTCAGAAAACAAAAATATTAAGCAAAGAAAAAGGAAGAACTCTAGGAGGTGTAAAGTGAATAGGGAACTCTTGGAGGATTGCCTAATGCTATGGCCTTGGACTGCAAAGAGTAGAGAAGGACTTCTGATTTCAAGGGGAGTGAGTAACCATTGGTCTTTGTTGCCCACCTCAACTGGTACATAAAACTCTATTGCTGAAGAAATTAAATGTTTTGGATACAGGACATAGAAATGTCAAACTGAAACTGAGAATGAAGCATTCTCCCTAGTGCTTAGCATTCACAGTGGTAGAAGGTGCATTCAAGATGTAGGGGAGAGTCATCAATAAGCTCACGAAGAAATGGATCCTGTATGCTGTGCTGTGACATTGACCTGCCAGGCAAGATATAGTTACTGGTACAGTGTTAATAGTGTGCTTCCCAATTGGATCTGAAATCCATTACATGGGAGCAAATACATGCCTGGTGCTGTAAACCTCATCATGTATTGGCTAAGAAGGTCATCATCCTCAGGAGGGAATCTACTACTGATGTTTTGCTAAATGGACATGCATTCAAATTGTCTTCTGATTATTAAGTTTGTGCCTATAAATATTTTTGGCAATAGGCAATGGTCAAAGCCAAGATGAACGACTAGTCAAAGTGCTGACAATAAATGACTATGTGCTCATGTCTGGATGAGACATCTATGGCATTCATTTGTCTCTGAGGAACATCATAGAAGAGAGGCTGGAAAGACTGTAAGATGCAGAGAACCAGGGAAAGTGATGTGAAATTCTGCCTTCCTCATAGGACATGGCCACTGCTGTCACAGACACATTGTGTCTCTGACCACATGCACAGAAAGCACAAAAAAAAAAGAGACAAGAAGTAGAAAGGCAAAGGAAGAAGAAGAATGTCAACAGGAATGGGAAGGAGATGTGAGGAGGCAATTTAGGTGACTATGATCACAATACATACTGTACAAGTATGGGACTGTAAAAACTAAATAGAAAACATTCAAATCTCTGACCCATACAGGATGAGCCAAACACAAGCACACATTTACAGAGGAAGGAAAGTGCTGAATAGGTGAATGGTTTAAGTAAAAGTAATGAGAACTGTTTACCATGTGAATTAGTTGTTTTTTAGTTTAAAAATAAATAACTCAATTGTTTAAAAATACGTAAAATACTCCAACCAGTGCACATTACCTGTTCTACTGCTATTTGTTTGTTCCTCAGACTCTGTTTTATACATAGAGATCCCCTGCCCTCTCTCCACCTGGAGCTTTTCCATATGCTTTCAGCTACCCTGAACTTGTTCTTCATTTTTACTACAAATGAAAGGTTGATGACTGCTCATCATACTATGTCATGAGTCAAAAATAAATAATATAGTACTAAGCCATTTAGGTCATGGTGTTTCTTATGCCAACCAATGTTACTGTCTCTAGTAAGTGTATACAAAAAACAAAGAACAAAATATTTTAGGAGGCAAGTGATTTCTTCTCTTACACATGGTTTCTACTGCTTAGAAAATACCTGACTCACTGGAGATAGGAAGGAAAACTGACTAATCACGTGTTCTCAATGCAAATCATTTTATAATGGACATGAGGTAATGTTCAAGAATAGAGTTTTATTCATCCACAAAGAATGAAATTATCTTTGCAGGAAAATAAATGGAAATGAAGAACATCATTTTAATAAAAATGAGTCAGTCCCAAGCATGCAAAAATACTAGATGTTTTCTCTCATATTATAACTTATGGTAAACAAAATGTCATGAAAGTAATGAGGGGACTGTAAGGTATAAACATGGGAGGAGGGGTGGGCGATAGGAGAGGGAAATGCAGTGGGTGAATATCATCAATGTACATTGTATGCACATATGGAAATATCATCATGAAACCTATTGTTTTCCCTGATTAACATACTAATTAAAAATAAGGAAAAAAGTAAAAGATAGGAAAAGCAAGAATGTTGCCCTCAAAAATAGGATAGGATGGCCCTTCTTTCACTTTTTTCTTTCTGATACAGGTATTATAATCTTGTATTTTTCTCAGTTTCAGTGAAAAAGTGAAAGTAAAGAAAATACTGTGTGTTCTTAGCCAGATCCTATAGAAATAAGAGATTGATACAAGGAAAACATGGTAGACATAAACTCAGGGAAGCAAAAATGTGCAGAAAGAAAAGTAAAATATAGAGAGATAGATGCAACTTTGAAGGGCTATGTTGCCATGCTGGCCACTTTCAGATGCTGACACATGAAGAGACAAAATTGTATCATGAGATGTGGTACCACTTGATTAGAAGAGCCACTCCCAAGCAATATAAAGAATTAACACCTCAGTACCATCCTAGTAAGAGAAAGAAAAGAACTATTTCTAGGATGCATTCTCTGTATTTTCTTATCTATTAAAATGGGGGGGGGGAAGAAGCCTGACTCTGTATATTTGTCTTTGTGTCTCTTTGTCTATCTCTGTCTTTCTCTCTATCTCTGTCTTTCTCTCTGTCTCTGTCTCTGTCTCTCTCTCTGTGTGTGTGTGTATGTGTGTGTGTGTGTGTTTATGTATTTGTCTGTCTGTGCATGACATTTTTTGTAGAAGTTGGGTCCACATGAATAGAAAGATAAAGAAATCCCACATACCCATGTACACTCTCTATAAATGAAAGAACCAAGAAGCCTGGCAGTATAATTCAATCTCATAGTTTGAATATGAAATGTCCTCCATATATGTTCATATGTTTGAATACTTGGTCACTAGCCGGTGGTGCTGCTTTGGAAGATTTTATAAACCGTAAGAGGTAAAGTCTCATGAAAGAAGTGGGTCAATGGGGATGGAGTTTGATGTTATATAACCTGGCCTTATTCTGTCTGTTCTTTGATCCTGACAGTGGATGTAGCATGACCTCACATTTCTGCCCTACTCCTTCCATGACATAGTGGACTGTACCCCTTCTTAAACCTAGTCAGCATAAATCCTTCCCCTGTTAAGCTTCTTTTGTTATGTATTTTGTAGCAACAATGAGAAAAGTTAAATACTGCATGGACTTGCAACATGTTGGTGATGTTTACTCACAATAGCATGAGTGATTTCCTTTACCCAGTCTACTGCTGGGTGAAGTCAAGTGGACACATTAAGTCAATCATCATTGTTTTCAATCTTCCTAGTGCTATGACCCTTTAGTACATTTCCTCATGTTGTGGTGACCCTCAAACATAAAATTAATTCCATTGCTACTTCATAACTGTAATTTTGCTACTGTTATAAATTGTAATATAAATATCTGATTTGCAGGACATCTGATATGTGACCCCTGTGAATGGGTCCTTCAACCCCCAATGTGTCCATGACCCACAGGTTGAGAACCTCTACCTTAAAGGCTTAGGTTCTGAAATACAGGACAAAGAGATAGGTAGATGATGTGGTATGGGCATTTGAGCTCCAGGACAGAGTGATAGCAGGAGTATTTAATATGACACAGAAGGTATGTCCAATGCAGAATGCCAAAGATCACATTCTCTCTCTCTCTCTCTCTCTCTCCTCTCCCCCCCCCTCTCTCTCACACACACACAAATGATCACTTAAAAATTAGATACTATTTTGTGTTTTGTTATATAGCTAAGAAATTTATTTAAAATTATGTTGTGAGCAAAGCTTCTTTTTGCAGAATGTGACCATGCAGAGAGTAGTGATTGTTCAAAGTACTAAGAATAATTGGCTGTTCAGTACTCAGTCTTAAGTGGGGTATCTATATCACCCTCTCCAGAGCTTAGGGAACATCACAGAAAAGAAGACAGAAAGAATGCAAGGGGCAGAATATAAAGAAGTGCACTCTGAAGCACTCTTCCAGGTAGGATGTGGCCATGGCACTCAAAGTCCAGAGCAGCTGTAGTTACCTGCATAAGACATGTACAGGGTCAGGTCCATCATTGGTCCATCTCTGATGAAGGGAGGGGTTCATGAGACCACACTCCTCCCCAAGGAGCTATTGGCAGTTACTAAGCTCCCAGGGTGAGGTACTAAATTTTTCACAATGAATTAAGTTGCCCAAACCTCATTAATTTGCACCCCATCTATGCTCATGCCAACACTAGTTGAACTCAGTGGGTCACACATAGAAAAATGACATGGAAGTAGGTAGGGAAACAGAAAGGTGAAGAAGGGGCTCGGTCAAAGAGGGCACAGAGCGTAACAGTAATCTAAACTGAATCTGCTCAAACTATACTGCATGTGTATATGAAATTGTAAAATAAAATAACATAAGAAATAGGGGCCAGCGATGCCAGAGATGCTCTTGCATAGTACCTGAGTTTAGTTCCCAGTACCCACATGATGGGTCTCATAGTCACCTGTAACTTCAGTCCCGGGGGATATGACACTTCTGGGCTCTCAGGTTACCTATACACATGCAAATACTGACATATAAACACATGCACACAGGTGCATAATTTAAAATAATCTTTTAAAAAATTGTCAGAAATAAATAACTAAAGTACTATTTCTGTCCTGAAGAATATAGATTGACTAGAGAAGAATGTTTGTATGAGTGCTTTATTCACATGTATCCCTGTGCAATAATATATGTGGGTACTGTATCAAAGAGTTCAGAAAAGGGGATCAAATCTACTGGAATTTCAGTTACAGACAGCTGTGCGCTGTCATGTGCAAGCTGGGAATTGAACCAGCGTCCTTTGGAAGAGCAGTGAGTGCTTTTAACCTCTGAGTCATCTCTCCTGCACCGGTTACAAATTCTTATTGTGAGATAATCTGTGCACACTGCTGAAGACACTACACAGTATACAGAAAAGACTGAATAACAAATATAAGGTTTTATTTGAAATGTTTGTTGAGGGGATAAATACATGAAAAATGAAAGTTAATCTTCTGCAAGCATAGAATTTTGGAACATTGGGGTAAGAAGGTCTTAGATACTGAATATTTGGAACTCTTTTAGAGAAGACACTTGGGACCCATGGAGGCAAAATAGAGTTAACAACCAGGAATTCATCATTAATTTATTAATGCTTTTGTCAAATTTCCTATTGATAATTCCCTATTGATAATACTCTGATACTTGTGGTTTTTAGTAATTTATTTATTGTATGTCTCAGTGTGAGGGTACGTACACCTGAATGCAAGTACCCAAGGAGGCCAGAAGAAAGTGACAGATCGCTTCGAGATGGAGTTACAGGTGTCTGTGTGTCCTATGATGTAGATGCTAGAAGTCCATCTGGGATTTTCTGCAAGAGCAACAAGTACTCTTTAACTACTGAGCCACCCCTCCAACCCCTCTGATAATTATAATAATAAGGCTTGTGTTTTCTCTAATACTTGAAATGTGTCAATTGCTTGACACCTGAATGAGATATTTACTTTTCTCACTTCACACTTAGGGGAACAATGTGTGGTGATTAATCTCAGTTGTCAACTTGATGAGATCCAGAATCTCCTGGGATGAGGTTTTGGCCTCAAGGCATGCAGTGAGGGTTGTCGGATCATGCTTATTGGGGTGAGAAGCCCCCTTCACTGTGGGTAGCACCATTTTCTAGACTGAGTTTCTAGGTTTTATGAAAAGGAGAAAGTGAGCTGAGAACACACTTTCTGGCTCTTTGCCACTTAACTACGGATGCAATGTGACCAGATGCCCCAAATTCTCACTGGTGTTACTCCTCAGCCATGATTGATTGCAATCTTGATGTGAGTCAAGCTAACCCCCTTTCTCTTAAATTGCTTTTTCAGAGTGTATCTTATCGCAGTGACAGTAAAAACTGCTAAGACGTGGTTTCACCAAAATCTTACATGACCAAGAAAAAATAGAATCCGAAATCAGTGATGAATCTTGTGGTATTTGACACTTCAACTACTATCACTGTGTTGCAAAAGGCCTGGTACTTGGTGATGGAATACTCCCTTCTGTCACTTTTGCAAGATTTGTGTAAAGGGTTATGTTATGGAAGCCCCATAACATATAAGGAGACAGAGGCATGGAGAAAAAGGAGAATGAGTGAGCCTGGACCCAGGGACCAGCAGAAAATTAAAAGCCAAAGTTGTCCTCTCCATCTGCTTGAATTTGCCATTAAAATGAAACAAAACAAAACAAAACAAAAAAACGGGTACCTTCCTCAGCCTTGACACTGGGGGCGGGACGGGCGGGGGGCAGGGGGAGCGCGGCTTGGTCCTGTCTCAACTTAGTATGACAGACTTTGTTGACTCCCCAAGGGAGTCCTTACCCTCTCTGAGGAGTGGACTGAGGGTGGGATGGGGGTAGGTTGGGGAAGCAGGAGAAGGGGAGGGAGAGGGAACTGGGATTGGTATGTAAAATAAAAAATAAAATTAAATAAAAAAAAGGTCCCTCTGGAAAAGACTCAGTCAGTTCCAGACACTTATCCAAGACATTCTTGGAGCTGAGACTAGAATATCCAATTTGGCAGTGTGAAGTGTGATTTTAATTAAGCCACTTCCCTCCGGGGGCTGGGGGCTCTGCTAGAGTCTGTGTGTGGGCAGTGTGTAAGGAGCACAGAGGTAAGGAGCATTCAGGACAAGTCTCCCAGAGAAGCCTGGCTGTCGTTTTGTGAAATTTCCTCTATTCCTTCCTCTTCTTAAAGTAATTGGAAATCACTGTACCCAGGGAACACTCTGGCCTCCCTTGGATAGGAAAGGGCTTTGGAGCTCCTGGGTCAGAGCCAGCTCATAACCAGGACATTTGTTTTCCAGTCACAAGACCCCTATGTGGATCAGTCACTCAATTCAGACAGGTGACTCCCATGAGTGTTCTGTGGAATCCCATCTGGGATGAGAGACTGTTTGCTACTACCCAAGTGAAAAGTCAGTGTTCCTCCTGCCCATGAAATTGTGGGATCCAACCTTCCCTTCTCTGGTGCGTCTCATGATTTAAGGCTTTTTATTTCTACACTGCAAAACCCTACACAAATATATTACTGGCTGCTGACAGTGCCTCCTCCAAGCTAGGTAAAGCCAGTCATGCAGCTGGGTTTGTGGGTGGGCCCAGTCACTTAAAGGAGTCTGAAAAAAGCATCCTAGAGAAGAGAAATCAAGTAGCCCTCAGAGAAGCTGCCATTCAGAAGAGGACCCTAGGAGCAGATCTCTTGCAAATTGTAGCTCCCTCACCATCTTCCCTAGAAAACTGCACAGACACGTCTTACTTTAAGAGAAAGCAAGAAGTTTTCTAAAACGCAAATTTTGTTATAGCACGCTTCTGCTTTAAAACACTCTGATAGATATTCAGATTAAAGAGCTTGCTCTTGCACCAAGCTTTCTTCGTGCACTGCCCCATGTACAGTTCTCTAACTTTGTTACCTGTTCTTCTGTCTTCATCTCCTATGACTCCCAAACTAAGCCATGCTTTTCCCATTTTCTTCCATGCCACTCTTTCTACCTGGAATATCCTCCAAGGCTTCTCTTTCTCTGTCAGTAAGCTACAATGATTCTTCATCCCCACCTGACCCATAATTGCTTGGCTAAATTATGATCATTGTTCATATGTCAGATTAGATGTCACATCCTCTGATCAATCTTACCCAAGATCTTGTCCCTTTTGTTGACAATACTGGAATACAAGCCATGTTTTCCCACAGGGACTAATTCAGCACCCAGCTACTTTTAGCACCTTGGACTATATTATATCTGCTTAAATTGCCCTCCCCTATTAACGTGTAAGTTGTGTGAAAGTTAATACCAGGTTTGTGTTTCAATTCATGACTATACTCCCAGTTCAGTGTCAGACATACAGTGGTCATGCAATAAATATTTGTTGAATTAACAAATGAGACCCTAGAGAGCATCCTGTTAAATTTTAATTGTCTGTCATTTTCTGGGGATTAAACCTGTCTCTTGAAAACATGCAACATAAGAAGGACAGGTGGAACTTTTCATTAATAACCTACAAGTAGACAATAGGCATTGTTGGTACTAAAGAGTTTTGGGCAGGTTTATAATAAGCACTGAGCACAGGTAAGACTTTGAAATAATGGAATGAAGAACAACAAGAGTAAATGTGGGCATGTTATATTAGGTATGGAGTCCCTTCTGTGTGCTTTTGCTCAAAGAACACACAGAAGTACATTATACATTTGGAATCATTTATGTTCATGCTGCATAGCTAAAGGTATAGAACAAATAAATGTCACCTGTTAGGCAGATACAGAAAGTCATGAGACCTAGCCAAGAGGCCAGCCTTTGCCTCTCTCTTATTTTCCAGGGAGGAAAGTGATAAACTGAGCCTAGCAAATAATCAGCTAAGTAAAGAACCATAGAACTGTCAAAAGAAGAATCCTACCACAAGAGAACACATTTGCAGTTGAAATGAATCAAAAAGAATGGCTGGGAGGTAGAAGATTTCTTCACAGATAACTTTCAGACATGTTGTCTTTCTAGTCTGTGGAGCATCCTAAGTTTTATAGACCGCAGACAGCTATGACTTATGCTAGTTCAAAGCTGATTCATGGGTAGGTCATCATTCACCGAAATGGTTCACCATGTTCTTATAAAGGTAGCTATACAATTTAAGATCTCATGGAGGAATTTCTAACCATTAAAGTGCAGAAATTTTATTTCTGTTCATGTCAGGGTTCTTCAGAGAGAACTAATATGATACAGATGGATAATAGATTGATGACAGACATATGATAGACTGAGGGAGTAGAAAAATAATAGATGATGGTAGATACTGATAAATATGAAATATATAAGAGATAGATGATAGATGCATAGCTAGGTAGATGAGCGAGAAAGATGGATGGTTAAATTATAAAAATAAACAAATAAATGTTGGAGATGTAAAGATATATTAATAGATAGACATTAGATAGGTAAATAGGGAAGACATCCACAGGCCTGCCTGGTGCCACTCAGCCCAGGCAAGTGAAAGATTCCCACAGGCTAGCCTAAGTCCTCACAGACCAGGATGGCTGAAGGCATCCACAAGCCCTCCCTGTATGCATCATTAAGATGAACAAATATATGGTGGAGAAATTGGAGAGAAAGAGAAGCAGACCAGTTCACATGCTG
>CABHPQ010175091.1:0-56346 GCA_902168405.1 Peromyscus aztecus | reverse complement strand
TTTTTTTTCTGAATTTCTTAACAAGGAAAACTATAACTAGGACTATCTAATCTTCAACTTCCTCAGAGACCTGAGAAGGAAATAATATTAACTGAGTAAGGAGGAAGAGCAAACCAGCAACTTCCAAAGAACTTGAGAAATGACAGAAACAGCTAGCTGCCTGGACAGTCACCCGAGGTTTCTCTGCACCTTTGGGGAATCATCTTCAGCCTACAGGCTTAGCATATCTGACAGACTCATCTGCGAAGCAGGATTTTCTAAAGTGCCTTCCTACCTTGTCTTGGTAACTCCCCAACATCTACCCATCTATGACCTATTGCAGTACATGAAGGGACTGGTCCTAGCCACTTATCTCCATGACTTGGGGCAACAGCAGGATATCTGAGAGGAGCTTCAGTGAGGGTCCAGTGTTGACGGTGTACCAGAAGCTAGAGGCTTTGAACCTGACCAACAATACATTACACAATGGACAATTGCAAGGAAAGCTGTCTGGAACAAAGGGTGTCCTGCACGAGACACAGCAGCTCCTAAGGCCACTAGGATGAATGAGGAGATGATGAAGAGGCGAGAAAGACAGAGGAGCCGAGGGGTGACGTGGCTTTTTGTTTATTTGTTGCTTTTGTTTTGTTTTTAGTTTGTTTCTTAATATTCTTATTTGTGTCTTTTTTTTCTATTAGTTCTTTCTAAGTTTTCCTTTGGGTGGAAGCCACAAAGGTGAAGGGCAGATACGGAGGGACTGGAAAATGAGTGAGATTAGGGCACATGATGTGAAATTCCCAAAGAATGAAAAAAATAATGTTAAAAACAAATAAACAAAGACTATAGTACATTAATTCAAGGATAAACTGTCATCTTTTTTTAACTTTCTAAATGAATAGAAAGAGAAATGATTTTAAAAATCCAAGCCAGGGCATTTTATTCCTTTGCTCTAAACTCCGCCGTTGCATTCTATGCCACAGAAAAAACACAGCCCTTTGCCATCCAGGGTACCACACTCCCTGCCACTGGTCTCACCTCCTCCTTCTCTGTTGTGGGTCTCATCCACTCAGGGAACCTCAGAGGCCTCCCTGCCACTCAACTAATCTCTTCCCATCAGGCAAGCTTTGTTCTCTCTTCCCTCTGACTTAATGACTTTTTCCTGTATTGTCCACACAGATTATCTTTTCATTTTCTTCCATTTTCTTTCCAGTAATGCTTTCTCATGGAGATGGCCCTGCTCATCAGACTACAGGGGCAGCGACTCTTCAGGGCAGCCAACTTAAAAAAGAAAGATCTAGATACTTACCTCAGAACTTAGTTGTTAATTCATCCATCAGTTTGAGTATTATTATTCTAAATAATACTAACACTAACATTTCAGACCACAATGAATAAGAAAATAGTCTTTCACTAGAAGTCTTTCCTGTACAAATGCCCAGGAAGGATGTCTTACATTAAAACCATGGATAAGGCATCTCAGAATGTGTTATTATGAACAAATTAGGAGACATAAAAATGTGGAGAGAACAGAATGATATACTCCGATTCTGTTCTCCAGTGCCATGTCCCTCCTTTCTGCCCCTCTTTCTTTCATGATAGTTGACTCATCCTTGGGCCATCCTGGAATTATTATGAAAGAGTCAAAATTAAATGTTCAGAGATAGGGAAGGAACTGGGTCAAAGACAAAAAAATGAGAGAAAATATGAAAAAGTGGCACTAGCAATGGAATAGGATTGAGGACTAGAAGCCATGTGTGAAGTGGAAATAACAATGTTAATATTATCAGGAAGGACACCTAACACCAAGTTTTATGACGTGAGTTTGATCCCCAAGGTTCACATGATAGCAGAACTGGCTCCTTCTAGTTGTCTTCTGACTTCCACGCATCTGCTGTGGTACACACACAAACACACACACACACACACACACACACACACACACACACACACACACAAGATAAAAAATAAAATAAAATAAAAATACTAAAACAAAGAGTTGCCAGAGAAAAACAGACAGCCTTTCTCTACCTGAAAGTCATGTACATTATGCAGCGTACAGAGCATTCTCAGGCCACCTTCCAGAGAATGACTGGATGTCTTTCCTTATCTGGGCTTCTTGTAATGAGTAAAATATGTATAAGAAGGGTAACAATGTACAAATGTGGGAGAAGCAGGTATGTGTTTTGTAAGTGTCCATGAAGGATCCATTGCCTCCTGGCCCACCGCCTTGGTCTGTTTCCCTCAGCTCACCAGCCACTGATCTTCCTGGAAGTGCTGGCCTTTTCTTAGGAAGCGGTATCTTGACTGAGTTGACCTTGTGCAGGTAACCACAGCTGCTGTGCGGTCAGGAGTGTAATGGCCATGTCCCATCCACAAGACAGCATTTCACAGTATTCCTTGCAATCCTCTGACTTTTAAATTCTTTCTACCACCTCTTCACTGATGTTCAGTCAGCCTTGGTTTATAAAAAAAAAAGAGACATGAACGAGGGGGTGATGTGCTGGGTAAATACTGGGGAGTTGGAGGGAGAAATGGATTTGATATGATCATATTTTCATTTTCATATATAAAATTTTCACAAAATAAATAATAATAATAACTTCCCTGCCCCCCCGTACACTGTCACACTTTCTATGAAGCCCCTCTCTTGCTTCTGCTATGCAGCATCTTTGGTGAGCTTGCTTCCATGGACACTAACTAAAAAGGCTTGATTTTTCTTGCCCTTTTCCATCTCTTTCCTCCAGGTGGCTGACAAGATTTTCAGCTTACCTGTGCTGTAGTTTTTCTCTCAAACTCTATCAAAATGGTCCTTGACTCAGTTTTTAACTTTGTTTATTACAAGACTAAGCACCCATGGAAGGGATCCTCAAATTCCCCAGGAGAGTACCAAGGGCTTTGCTAGTCGTTTTGTTTTGTTAACACAATGTGACAGAGGCTTCACTTTGGGGGCTGAGAGAGCCTGATCAGTCTGCTGTGACCACACAGTGAGTGCAGGCTAGAACTCCAGTATGTTCCCATCTGCCCAAGTCCAGAGCCAGAGTTCTAAACACACAGCTGCCCCATTGAAAGAAAGGAATAGAAGTGAAATGTGCGAGGCAGTTGACACATGGTATCTGCGTCCTCATCATCTGAGTGTTGCCATTTGTTGAGATCAGGCTGCCAAATTTCCAATGTGCTTTATTTTCATGGGTGAGACAATCTTTCAAAACATGAACTGATTCTCAGTCTTTTAAGTACAGCTACTTTGTAGAGCAAAATACTAAATGAGACAGGATGGAAAGGAAGGGAGATTTGGGAACAAGAGGTGAGAAAGGAGCCCAAGTCCCCAGAGTGTTGTGGAAACCTCTCACCAGCTGACAGTTCCAGGAGATGAAATCCTGTCAGGTGACTCGGGAGCCAAGCTGTGCTCTCATTCAAATTCCTTAGCAACTTTTTGAAGAAAATGACTTGAAAAAATCACACTCCTACTTCTGTTTAAATACAACAGGGGCCCCTTTGTGAAGCCCACATCCATGCATGAGTTCAGGAGTCTTCCTTTGCAAATGCCTTTTTTACTTACTACTCTCTTAAAATGTATATTCAAATGGATTTTTATGCAATCTTCAATGAGTCGTTTCCTAAAAGATTAAAGAGATTTCTCAGGCAAGTGACAAGTGACACAATAGAGCCTTGTCTTAACTGAATACCTTTGAACTGAAATGTAAGCTTATTGTTCTTATTTCTCTGTACCCACTGTGGCCCTGTGAAAGGGTCTGCTGTGCTCAGTCCAAATCAAGACCATACAGAATGTCCCACATCACACAACATTCTCCTTATGATCATGAGTTTGGCAGTTGTTCACCCTGAAAGAAACTTTTCTTTCAAATACTATGAAACTTACGTTTATGGCAAGGAATTTAAATATTTTTACCTTCCCAACCTTGTGAGACTTTCATGCAAGTGTTTTAATTCCTCACCCAGTGAAACCTTAGTTTACACAAAGGCCCTGCTGTGTTCTCAGATTACAGTGGCTGGGGACTCTTCCTCCTCCACTGCCTCTGTGCCTATTCTTTGAAGCTTAGCCAATTCCCAAAGACGGTGATGTTGGCCCTCCACCAACTGGAAAAGGACTCAGCCACCACTTGCCTTAGAATAAAATCCAAGAGTATTTCTTGTCCCCCTTGCTTATTTTTCTGCCCTGGTGAGCAACACTGTGGTGGTATTGTGTTCCCCAAAATATTGTGTACCTTAATAAACTTATCTGGGGTCAGAGACAAAACAGTCACAATATTAAACAGAGGTTAGGCAGTGGTAGCACACGCCTTTAATCCTAGCTAGCATTCCAGAGACAGAAATCCCTCTGGATTTCTGTGAGTTCAAGGCCACATTGGAAACGGCCAGGTGTGGTGACCCACACCTTTATTCCCAGGGAGTGGTGGTAGAAAGGAGAAAGGTATATAAGGCGTGAGGACCAGAAACTAGAGGCATTTGCCCTGGAGAGGCATTTGCCCTGGAGAGGCATTTGCCCTGGAGAGGCATTTGGCCTGGAGAAGCATTTGGCCTGGTTAAGCATTCAGGCTTCCAGCAGTAGTTCAGCTGAGACCCATTTTAGATGAAGACTCAGAGGCCTCCAGTCTGAGGAAGCAAGACCAGCTGAGAAGTTTGCCAGGTGAGATTAGCTGTGGCTCGTTCTGTCTCTCTGACCTTCCAGTGTTCACCCCAATACCTGGCTG
The DNA here is from genome assembly GCA_902168405.1 of Peromyscus aztecus. Taxonomy (NCBI): domain Eukaryota; kingdom Metazoa; phylum Chordata; class Mammalia; order Rodentia; family Cricetidae; genus Peromyscus; species Peromyscus aztecus. The sequence continues at coordinate 51,655 of CABHPQ010175091.1, read as the reverse complement.
AGGTTTGATTTTATTAAGAACTTTTAAGAATCATGCTACACAACACCCCTTCTCCATCAACAAGTTTACCTTGTTCAGACACTTCAGTTGGAAGTGGTGGGTCTCTTTCTTTGTCATCTCTGTCATGTTTCTAACAATCCCTTTCCATTTGCCCATGAGATCTTTTCAGGTTTCTATTGCAGTTTCCATCTTCATGTTTAATTTTGGCTAACTTACTGTGTATCCCTCTAGAATATTGTCTGAGATCCTCTTCCTGGATCCAGTGGTGTTCATTCCCATGTCTCCCTAGCAGCATGCCATTTGTTGGAAACCTATTTTGTGCCATGTCTGGAATCAGCACTTCACATTTGTCATTTTTATTACCTATTGGCACATATTTCCCATTTTGCCCATGAAAAAAAAATGACTAAGAGCTCAAGCAATTTCCATATGATCATTGCTCATTTACCAAACAGTATTGTCACAAGTGATCTTCATTTTCAACTTGATTGTAGTTGCATTCATTCACCTAAGAGAGAGATGAAGCATGCCTCTGGATGTCTGTGAGAGTGTCTACAGAGGATTAACTGAGCAGGTAAGGGCATGTCATGAATGTGAGCAGAATGATTCCCACGGGCTAGAAGCATGTGCAAAGATGGCTCAGTAGGTAAGAGAACATATTGTTCTTCTAGAAGACTCAAGCTCAGTTTCCAGTATCCATGTGAAAGAATTTATAATAGCCTGTAGCTTTAGCTCCAGGAGACCCAGTGCCCTTTTTTGGACTCTGTGGGCACTGAAGTAGACATACTCCTACTCAGACACATACATAGATACACACATAAAAGGTAAACAACATCTTTTTTATAAGGTGGGGAAGACAAGGAGAAAGCCAGCTGAATAATAAACTCTCCCTTTTCAACTCTGTCCCAATAAGGTCCCCCTGACACCATGAGTCAATATAAATGCCTCTCCTGCCATATATTGCTTCTGTTAGGCATTCTGTCACAGCAACAAAAAGGTAACAAAAGCAAATATCAATTGCACAGCTGTGTTCTCTACGGGTCAGACAGAGCCAAGAATCAGAAAGATGATCTTTCTTCTCCTGTGTAGTTTACTTCCAGCTGATACAGGTGATATCCCAGGCACCTGCTTTGCTTCTTGGTGAACATCTATGCAGGGCCTCAAACCCTGTTGCCGAGACACTTTGCTCCATCATATACTCACCTCCAAACATATTTCTTTAATGTAACCAATTTAATGTAACCAGTCCCCATGCTGGTTAGTTCTCGGTTTGACACAAACATAGACAGACTTGGGCAGTGGGGCTCCATTAGAGGAGCCTATGGCCATTTCTGCAAGGTATTTTCTTAATTGCTGTTTGATTTATGAAGGCTCAGATCACTGTGGGTTTCCATCCCTTGGCAGAAAGGACTGGAATATATAAGAAAGTTAGCTGAACAGGCCAGAGGAAGAAAGCCAGTGAGCAGTGTTCTTCCGTGGTCTGTGCTTCAGTTCCTTCCTCCAGGTTTCTGCCTTCAGCTCCTGCTCTGTCTCCCCTTAGTGATAGAGGATAACTTGGAAGATAAAATAAACTCTCTCCTCCCAGGCTGCTTTTGGTCAGTGTTTTCTCATAGCAACAGAGATGCAAATGAGGACAGACCCCAACTGTAGACATAAATGGGGGTGTGGATAAAATTGTCTCAGCAGAGATTAATATGTGAGCTAACCTGACTATTGGCAGAGTTAACACAGTTTCTGAGAAGGAAAAGAAAAATTCAAGTGTGATTTTAGTTGTGTGGTGCCTATCAATCTGTTTGTCATCAAATATGTTTTCCTTTGTACATTTTTATTCAAAATTCTTCCATCTCTACTTAGTATTAGTCATCATAAAGTTTATATATCAGTAAAGATCTTTTACTTTCTGAGCCGGTGAAATGGTGCAGTGAGTAAAGGCACTGGCCACTATGCCTGACAACCAGAGTTTGACCCCCAAGAATCACATGGTAGAAGGAAGAAATTAAATCCCACAATTGTCTTCTAACTGTGTCATGTCCCCCTACATACAAATAAATAAATAAATTTTAATTTTTTTAAAAAAGAGGACCTATCTTCCAATTGTATTTTCATTTCCCATAAAATTTCTGATGACTTAATATCCCAGTCTCTGCTCTAATTTTGCATATACCTAGTTGCTTTGGAAAATACTAATGAGAGGTTTGCATTCCTTTGTCCATATGCAAAAATGAGAACTAATTTTAGTGTTGTGGCTATTTTAGATTAGCATAAGTAGGAGAATGCAAATAGTAAAGTTTCTAGCCTTTCCAAAATGAAATGTTCAAGGTTGTTCCAAATGAACTCCATACCCACTACATCCTATCTTAAATTCTCACTCACACAATGCATTTCATTCCTCATTAGCAATAGGTCTTTTTGTTATAGTTTCCTCAAAAGCCACTGTCAAGAAAATGCTCAATAATCTCCAAACCCCTGCTCTTTAATTATCTTAGTGAATGAACCAAAAGAAAGATGACTTTTAATGAGCCACCAATAAGATGAATAAATGATCAAGAATTATATTTCAAAAAGGTTCTGCTCAGCTGTATTTTCCCCCACCTTCCACAAAGGATGTGTGGATTGAAGTTCTCCACCTGGGCTTCACCTAGTACCCATATCCAATTATCAGTGCAGACGATCAGCATGTCTGTAATGAAGCTGAGTTTCAGAGCTAAAATCATTGACATATACAATCAATGCACAGTCCCAAGGGAGGAAGTCATGCCCTTCCTATGTCTCATTGGGCCCAACTGTCCATACAGCATGGTGGCTGAACATTGATTCAGCACCATACTAACAAGAGAACTCCCAGTACATGGACTGCTCCAGGCCCCAGAAAAGCCCCATCTTTGGCCTTGGTTACCTGGATGGTTTAACTTCTGCCTGATGCCCCTGGGACCCACATGTGGGAGGAAAGAATTAACTTCCATAAAGTCAGAATCTCAATGTTTAAATGAGCAATTAGCTTTGATAACAAATGAGCAAGTGGGAAAATAATTGTAAGGTTCTAAATATGTCCTATAATCCCTTGATGGGGAGCCAAATATTGCTTATGTCCTTTAGGCAGGAAGTAGATTCAAGTGGGACAGTGATAAGACTCCCTCAAATGGAACATCAGGAATAGTGAGTGCCAGATGGGCCAGCTGAGGGTCCCGTTAGCAGAGTATAAGGAAAACTAGATAATAACAGTCAGCTCTCACCAAGTCAGTGCAAACCATCTTCAGAGGCCCCTTTTTCCTGGGAGCATGCACAGAATGCTGTTATCCTTCACACTAGTGTAATCTTCCATCTTAGAGGTGTTTAAATGAAATTCAGTTTTTCATGCTTGGCAGCAAGTGTCTGTATTTGCTGAGTCCTCTTGCTGGCCCACATGCCTCTTTCCTGGAAGTACCCACCCTGGGGAAGTTGCAAGAAAGGGTAAAATGAGGGTAAAAGAAAGGGTAAAAGGAAGAGGGATATACTCCTCACAGCCTCTAGGAGTGGGGCTGTCGCTCTTCCACTCACTCTGATCTTTTCTTACTGAGACTATTTTTATTCTTTGCCTGTGATCTTTAGACATGGTTCTATCTGCTTCAGAATCAAAACCCCTGCTGGGTTCCAGCCAGAGGAAACAGGAGACTTTCTCATAACACACCCCAAACGAACTGTCTAAGGGACCTCAAAAACTTTAACGTTTTCATCAAGAAAGTACAATTTTCCAACCTATGTTTATCCAGCAAGCATGCCATGGGTTCACTTACTCCTCCAGGCTTGAGGAGTCTCTGAGAAGAACTCTGTAAACCAAGCAACAGGAAATTAACAGGCAGGGTTCAGACCACCTTGGTCTCACAGGAGATAAATCTAAGGGCTGTAGGGTACTTGGCTATGCACTGCTTCTCATTACTTCTCCAGCAGTTTGCAGAGAAGATGCCTTCCTGGCTATTAGCATCTTCTACCCTTGGAAAAGACGGGCTGGAGTTCACTACCCATATGGAAACAGACTGCATTTTGACTCCACTACTTGAACAGCAGCCAGTATAACCCTGGGTTTCTGGTTGAAATTCCAATGCAGAGGTGAAGCTATCAACTGAAAGGCAAAACTTTTATCATCTATCTTATTGGTGCTAATCAGGGGAAAGGATTAGCAAAATATCAAAACTATATGTATCAGTACATCTAACTGTTGCCTCACCAAGTTAGGAAAGCTTATTTATTAGGAATTTGAAACATAAACTTATTTATTAAGTAATTATTATAAAATCTTAGTGAATCTGCCCTGCATATGTGTGCTTGTATTTGTCAAGGTTCTCTAGAGTAAAAGCACTTACAGAATGAATCTCTCTCCATATATAAATGATATATATGATTTCTAGGAATGATTTACAGGCTGCAGTCCAGCTAATCCAGCAAAGGCTGGCTTGTGAATGAAAAGTCCATGAATTCAGTAGTTGTTCAGTCCACAAGTTTGGATGCCTTAGCTCGTCTTCAGTGTATGCTGGAATCCCAAAGTTGGCTCTAATGCCAGTGAAGGAATGGATGAGCTACCAAGGACAGGGAAAGCAGGAAAAGAACAAAAGATTCCTTCCAGCAGAATGTGTGGCCCAAATTAAAAGCATATCTTTCTGTCTCAAGATCCATATCAAAGGTGTTTGTCTTCCTACATCAAAGGTCAGGATTAGAAGTGGATTCACTCACTTCAAACCAGGAAAAATCTCTCACAGGTGTCTCTCCATTTCTGGATTGTAGTTCATTCCAGATGCAGTCAAGTTGACACCAAGAAAGCCATCCCAGTGCTTATGAAACAGGTAGGACCATCACAGACGAAGTCAGTTTTAATGATAAGAAAAACACATTTTTCTTCCTTCTGATTTTAGAAGAGAGGACAGCATAGTTTTCCTTTACCTGAAACTTCCTGTCTTAGATTCTATGCATGGCTGAATATGACCCTGACAGAATAATGCCTCACTGGAACAGACAATCCTGTGGAAATCATGCCAGTGCCAGGCTCTCCACTGAGGAGGATGAGAGTGCTTTTCAGTGGAGGATGAGCTTCTGCAGCAAAGGGAAAGACCTTCAAGAAGGGACTGTGGAAATACAACTACAGTTTATTACCAAGTACAGATCACCCTGATATAGAAGCTCACACTTGGTTTGAGAAGCAAGTCAAACCAGAAAGAACCAAGAAGGAGCAGTATGGGACCATCCCCCTGTCCTGTCAGAACAAGCTCTGGGGTGTGTGGAGCAGAATTGTTCCAGAGTAAAAAAGAGGCATGACCTTTGTTAAACTTGCTTTGTGATGCTCATATAATGTTCTGTCGCTGTAATCTGTACCATACTCTTCTGCATGTAACTGGCCGTGGAAAACAACCATTAAGAAAACAACTGTACCGAACATGTACAGACATTTCCCCCTTGTTATTATTTCCTAAACATTAGAAATTCAAAGACTGTTCTCCCATTAAGTACTAAGCAGGCCCTACACTGTCGATCTGAGATCAGATGAAATCCCGCTCACTCAGAGAGGTGTGGCCATACATAGCATCTCATTGCATCAGGAATTACAAGTAGTTCAGAGAGCCTCAGAGTGATAATATATGTATCAGCATGTGAAAAATGTATGTCATTTCACATAAGGGACTTGTGTATCCCAGGCCAGTGGGTTCCAGGGGACAATTCAATGATGAAATGTCATGCAAGGGGGGGAGGGGGGAGGAAAGTTCAAGTGTCCATGAAGAGACAGCTGGTGAAGAGTGGAGCTGGGCAGCAGTATGTGGTGCTCAATGTTGACAGGGTATAGAAGCACCTTGGAAACAAGTGTCTGGACGTGTCTGTGAAGGAGTTTCTAGATTAAGTTCACTGAAGGAGGAAGATCCACTTGAATGTGAGTGACAGCACTTAAGGAATGGGTCCTGAACTGCATAAAAAGGAAAGCTGAGCTGAGAAGGGGTGTTCCTTTCCCTCTGCTTCCTGGCTGCAGGTCCAAGGTGGCCAGCTGCTTCCTTCTCCTGAGCCTGTGCCTTCCCTGCCATGGTGGACTATACCTTCATACTGTGAGCCAAAGTAAACCCTCCTTCCTTAAGTTGTGTTTGCTGGGTGTTCTGTCACCGCAGTGAGAAAGTCACTAATACACTTGTCAGGACTAGTGATTCCTCAAGTTGTCTCCTAACTATACAGATCAGGCCGAGTGCGCTAACCAGAAAAAAAAAACATCGTTAAGTCTGAATACTCTCCTTTAATTTGTTTAGATCACTTTTGAAGATTTTTTTTTAAATCTGTGGATTAAAGAATAAAACTAAATTCATTTATTCCAATTTACACCATCCTAATTAATAATAGATAAATAATTATTAATTCATTAATGAATTAATGAGTATATGCCAGAACTACTTTTGTTGTTTGACTGTGCTGGTGAAGGAACCTAGGGCCTTGGCAAACCAAGTACACACAGATAAAACACAACACACACACACACACACCAAATACATTTATATACACACCAAACATACACACATATACACAAACATGTACACGCCCCCCACACCAAATACATATACATACACACCAAACATACACACATATATACAAACATGTACACCCACACACACGTGTGTGTGTGTGTGTGTGTGTGTGTGTGTGTGTGTGTGATGTCTGAATGTATGCATGTGTTATGTATGTACATATGCATGTAATACTGGAGTGTCTTCTTTTTCTCTACACCTTATTAGATTTTTGAGAACAGGGTTTTTTACTGAATTCAGATCTCACTGATTGGCTGGGCTGACAAGCTTTGAGCTCCATGGAACATTCTTACCCACTCCCACCAAGCATCAGGGTTATAGGCATGTGCCACCATGCCCAGGGTTATAGACATGTGCTACCATGCCCAGAGTTATAGACATGTGCTACCATGCCCAGAGTTATAGACACGTGCCATCATGCCCAGGGTTACAGACGATTACCACCATGCCCAGGGTTACAGACGATTACCACCATGCCCAGCTTTTCTGTGCATGTTGGGGTCTGATTCAGGTCCGCATGCTCATATAAAAGATACTTTTGTGACCATGCCATATCCTCAGATCACAGGGTGATTTTAAAAGTATGCGTGCCAATAATATATTTCTTTTTATTTTTGATGTGAAAGTGAGAAGTAGTGCTTTGTAGTGTGACAGTGATGTCACTTTATTGCTCTTTAATTTATCCTGTCTTCCCTTTAATTTTCCTCTGTTCTGAGACTCTCAAAACTTGAAAGAATTATTCCTTTTTTAAGTATATGAATGGTCTATTGATTTTATGCTAGAGAAGGCATCAGATCCCACTATAGATGGTTGTGAGCCACCATGTTGTTGCTGGGAATTGAACTCAGGAACCTCTGTAAGAGCAACCAGTGCTCTTAACTGCTGAGCCATCTCTCTAGCTCTTCTTTTTTTATTATTAATTTTTAAATTAATTTTATGTACTGTCCACAGTTTCCCCTCCCTCCTCTCCTCCTGTTCCCTTCCCTCACCTCCTTTCTAATCCCCCATCCACTCTTCTGTCTCCATTCAGAAAGGGCCAGGTCTCCCATGGGAGTCAACAAAGAATGGCACATCAAGTTGAGGCAGAACCAAACTCCTACCCCTGCATCTAGGTTGAGCTAGGTAACCCAGCATGAAGAATGAGTTCCCAAAAGCCAGCTCAAGCACCAGGGACAGGTCCTGATCCCACTGCTAGAAGCCCCACAAACAGAGCAAGCTGCATAACTGTCACACACATGCAGAGGGCTTAGGTCAGTCTTTTGCAGGATCCCTTGCTGTTGGTCCAGAGTCAGTGAGCTCCCACGAGCTCAGGTCAGCTGTCTCTGTGGGTTCCCCTGTCATGACCTTGAGCCCCCTGGCTCATACAATCCTTCCTCTTTCTCTTCAACAGCATTCCCAGAGCTCAGTCTAGTGCTTGGTTATGGAGAGAGAATTATATTTTTGAAAACAGGCTCAGTTACTTTCTCAAATCATCTATTCTGGAAAGCCCTAATATCAAACAACAACAACAATGAACAGCACTAAACCTTGCTATCTAGAGAAAATCATTTGTCTTCAGACCTTTGTGAGAGCAGGCTATTGGCAGCACTATCATCTTATTGCTCACTAAGACATCTCTAAGCAGATAGGTGTCTATTTCATAGAAACTTTCTTAGATATCTGTGCTGGCTAGATTTATGTCAACTTGACACAAACTATAGTCATCTGAGAGGAGGAAACTTCAGTTTAGAAAATGCCTCCACAAGATTGGGCTGTGGACAAGCCTGTAGAGCAGTTTCTTAAGTAGTAATTAATATGGGAGAGCCTGGGCTATTGTGCATGCCATCCCTGGGCTGGTAGTCCTGGGTTCTGTAAGAAAGCAAGCTAAGCAAGCCATGGTAAGTCAGTAAGCAGCACCCCTCCATGGCCTCTGCATCAGCTCCTGCCTCTGGTTTCCTGCCCTGTCTGAGTTTCCATTCTAGCTTCCTTCAGTGATGGATTACAATAAAGACATTTAAGCCAGAAAACCTTTTCCTCCTCAAATTGCCTTTTGGTCATAGTGTTTGTCACAGCAATAGAAAACTTAAGTAAGACAATATCTAACTCAAACAAGGAATCACCATGCCAAATGTAAAGCACATCCATGAGGCAGAGTGTAGACAGAGGTGATTAAACCAGCAGTTAGGACCTATGGGTGTAACAAAAGTCATGAAAACTTCAGATGCTAAAAGAAGTCGGGACAAAGTAGGTTTAGGTTAAGAATAGAATGTGGATGGGGCTGGTGGACTATATGCAAGTATACTCCTATGCAACCCCAGAGTCGGGTGCTCAAAAGGAAGACTACTCTCTCTAATATTTTTTAATTATTGGAGACAGAGTCTCATGTAGCTCAAAATGTCTTCAAACTCTCCATGTAACCCTAGATGATCTTGAGCTTCAGATCACCAAGCTTCCATCTCCCAAGTGCTGGGATTACTGTCATATACTATCATGCCTAGCATATGTGATGGTGAGGATTGAACCCAGGGCTCTGTGTAAATTAAGAAAGCACTCTAAGTAATGAACTACTTTGTAGCCCTTACCTCAGTCTTAACAAATTGTGAAGCTTTTGAAAGACAGGTGATGAATTGATAGTTGACCCCTGAATAACATTTCATTCTCATACCCTTCTATGAATCTTTTTAAAGATTCCACCAAAGACACACTTCTATTTGAAATTTAGGAACATATTGCCTGACTCTGACTCTTCTCCCAATTCCTGTCCTTCTAAATCATTTTTGAGAGCTAATTAGCCTGAGAGCCATTTTCAACCACTACTTTGGAAGATAAGGTACATGCCTACATAGTGTGCACTTACTGCTGTGCACATCTGTGCTTGAGATCAATCTGCAGGGAGTTTGAAAATTAGCATCCTTTTAAAGGCAAACAGGGTTATAAGCAAAGCCAAGTGTTTAATTGGTCTTCAGTCTTGCTGATCCTGCCCAAGATGCAGTCAAAATGTTGGAGTACTGGCATAGGAAATGTCCTTCCTGGTTTTGCAAGGACTCAACTTATTCATAAATACATACAAGTAGAAAAACAACAGGAAATGTGTATACTAAAAAGAAAACATTTTTTTTAAGTTTTACATTCACATTTTTCAAAGATGTATAATGTCAACATAAACTACAAACTTATATTGTGAAAGAATTGCAAATTTTTAACAATTTTGAGATACTTGTATAACATAAAACAAGGTAAGACAAATTTTTTTCTGTTTCTTTTTTTTGAGATGAATGTGATTCTAACATTTCTCCCTTCCATTTCCTCCTTCTGAGTCCTCCCCAATACCCCTCCCAACTCTCCTTTAAATTCGTAGCCTCTTTTTCATCAATTGTTATTGCATACATATATGTATTTGTATATCCATATATGTTCCTAAATATATCCCATTGAGTCCATATAATATTACTTTTACGTATGTTATCACACCTGACCTCCTGGTTGCAGACAATCAACTGATGGGGGAAGACGACCCCTCCCCCTCCCAGCTCTCCTCAGTTCCCTTAAGCTCTTTGTGTAGGGTGGAGGCCTTACAGGCTTTTCTCTGCTCATTTTGGCATGTTCATTGGTGTCATCCTTGTTCAGCTCACATTTGTGCAGTCATGGTGAGATTTTACAGGTGTTATTTGAGGAGAATCTCCAACCACAAACTTACTAAACTAGCATAATCCCTAACAGCAATCTCTAAACAAAACAGCTTTTTAAATTACATTTATTTATTTAGTTATTTGCTGAAGGGTGGCACACAGGCCATCTTAAATGTGTGATGGTCACAGTGGAGGTAAGATGGCATCTCACAGTGACAGTTCTCCCCTCCATCCTGTGGGTTCCGGGTGTTGAAGTCAGGTCATCGGGCCTTTACCAGCTGAGTCATCTCATTGACCCCACAAGTATGGTATCAGGGGTTTTAAGCAGAAAGAAGAGCCAACAGTTTCCTCTCCCTTCCAGAAGCACAGCTTATTTCCCCGCACTTTGTTGCACTTCCTGTTCTAGGCCCCCTGTCTCTCTCTGGAATGTGAGATCAGTGGGGAGGAGAAAGCGTTTGCCTTGAAGCAGCCTGAAACTGTGACTGAGACTTCCCTGAGTGTAAATGCACAACTGTTTCCCAGGAAGAAAAGATCAGATAACAAGGACTAAACCTGCAGCCATTAAAGTGAAGGAGCCGACAGCTTTTACTACTTGTTCAAATGGAACTTTAATATTTCTAAGTTCGCCAAGGAAGAAGCAAGAGTGTGCCGCCTACGCCTAGAGGACCAGTGTGAAGGTACAGCCTGTGCCCCTTCTAAATCCTCTGCAGTCTCTTGAGCTCTGAGAAGACAAGGGAAAGATGTAAACACAGAATTTACACATTTTGATGGTTCTTCTCTGCCCCACACGTGATACACTTCATTGAACTGGCCACCAGTGTGATTAATAGTACACAGCTGAAATGAAGGAACTCAGATAGCTTCTTGAACGTAAAAGGTGATAGGTGTGCCGAGGCCAAACAGGAAGTAGCGGGAGCCAAACAGGAAGTAGCGAGAGCCAAACAGGAAGCAGCGGGAGCCAAACAGGAAGTAGCGGGAGCCAAACAGGAAGCAGCATAGGTCAGGAAAGAAGTCAGCCACCTTTTTTTCTTTCGAAGACTGAATAGTAAATACTACATTCACAGGCAATATATTAACTAGTGAGCCATATTTTGTTCCAAAAGTACTTGATTTGTAGAGACTGAAGTTGTAATTATATTTTACTTCAAGTGTCATGAAAGCTGCTCTTTCTCTCAACTATTAAACAAATGGAACCAATTCAATTGCCGTTCCCGCAGAGGACTGAAGCTTAGTTCCCAACACCCTTGTTGTGCGTCTCACAAAAACAAGGTAGAGGGTTCCATACACATGTGCTCACATAGGAACACACACATACACACACACACACACACACACACACACACACACACACACACAAATTAATTAAATATTAAAACTACATTCCCTCTGAAAATACTTTGTTTTCTAAAAAATTTTGCCCGAAAATTTAGAGATAAACTGGGCAGTCCAGAAGATGAAAGAGAATAGTGAATTATTGTTTTCATTTGATGGTTTTAAAAATAAACAAAGCCAAGTTTGATTGGCATTGCTGAACACACCAGACTTATTTCTGGCAGATTAAAGAGTCAAGTGCTATTTCCTATGAAATTGAGAATGACATATACGTCAGACTGACTTGGTGCTTCTAATGGGGAGAAAAGCCAAAGACTCAATAAGACTGCTTAATTTATTTCTGTTTGTCTTCGTGGTAGGTCACCTAACTCATGCATCTTCACACAAGCAAATGGATGCCCCATTGCTTTGTGCTAGGGTGGCATTAAGTGTTTGCATTTACTCTTTATTACATTGACATGAAAACAAAGCAACATGAAGGTTAAGTAGAAGTCCATTTTCTCCATTCTCATTTGCAGTGGGGTTCATTTGCACTTCAGTCATCTTCAAAAGAACGGAGAGTTCATTTTGATATTTTTAAAATTAGCTCATAGGGAGATTTTGTTTAGCATCAGTTATAAGTGGAATAGAAATGTCTATGTGAAAAGAGTTGTACATTCTGTGATGTCTACTTATCCAGGCAACAATGAACAATGAGAGACATGCTTGTAAGCCACATACTCTTCCAATAGAAAGATAAACAATTGTTGCTTCCACCTTGAGAGTGTATTGCATTACAAGGAATAATAAGCCACCCTCTACCTATTATATAGCTTGACTCTTGCTTATTTCTCAAAAGCTTGTAGGGTGGGGATCTGCTTATCAGTTAAATGCTATGGGGAACTCATGGACCCTCTCATGGATGGGGTATGATCTGTAGTCCTTGGTTCCTAGAGGGGATACACTTGAATGAGTTGTAGGTACTTCCTCTGTTTGTTTAGACAGCTCTATGGTGAGATATTTTGCTCCTTCCTGCAATCCAAATACTGCCATTTAGAACAGGCAGCAGTGGCCCAAAAGAATGGGTCAACCTCTAAAACTTTGAGCCAAAATGAACCTCTTCTCTTTATGAGTTGATGATTTTTGTCATTTATTATAGTGACAGCACTTTGAGGAGCACAACTTCTCATAACCAGACCAGGATAAAGTCTTCTTTTAAAAGTTTGATAATATGTACTCAAAAATTCCTTAAATAAAGCCTTCATTTTAATAAGACTTTCAAGAAATCTCTAAGCTATTCTATTTTTTCTCTAACAATATAACCACAATTATTCAAATATCACTGTTTAGCTTCCACCGTATCATGATATAAATCTGAGTGTGGACATACATGCAGAGAGATACACAGAGAGATATTCACTAATATTGTTAACCTGTGATTTCTCACCATATATGCTGAGTCACACCAGAAGCATGCAAAGCATACTTCAGAAGTTGCAGCATGAAATCCAAGCAAGAAATAAACTGTGCATTTTAAAGACATACTTTATTTTTAAACAATGTATACATCTATATCTATGTGTGAGTATATACATGTGAGTACAGGTGCTCATGGAGGCCAGAGGCATTATATCCCCTGGGGCTGGAGGTAGAGGTGGTTGTTAGGTCTCTAACGTGCGGGTCAGGAACTGAACTTGAGCCCGCTGTAAGAACAGCAAGTTCTGCTAATCACAAGGCTATCAATCTGGCTACTAAGCTGCATCTTTTTGATCAAAGACTTTTTTTAAATTTAATTTTATTTTATTTTACAATACCATTCAGTTCTACATATCAGCCATGGATTCTCTTGTTCTCTCCCCTCCCACCCCCCTCCCCTTCCCCCCCAGCTCACCCCCCATTCCCACCTCCTCCAGGGCAAAGTCTCCCCTGAGGACTGAGATCAATCTGGTAGACTCAGTCCAGGCAGGGCCAGTCCCCTCCTCCCAGGCCGAGCCAAGCCACCCTGCATAAGCCCCAGGTTTCAAACAGCCAGCTAATGCAATGAGCACAGGACCCGGTCCCACTGCCTGGATGCCTCCCAAACAGATCAAGCCAATCAACTGTCTCACCCATTCAGAGGGCCTGATCCAGTTGGGGGCCCCTCAGCTATTGGTTCATAGTTTATGTGTTTCCATTCATTTGGCTATTTGTCCCTGTGCTTTATCCAACCTTGGTCTCAACAATTCTCGCTCATATAGACCTTCCTCTTTCTTGCTAATTGGACTCCCGGAGCTCCACCCAGGGCCTAGCCGTGGATTTCTACTTACAGATCCCTCAGTCATTGGATGGGGTTTCTAGCACGACAATTAGGGTGTTTGGCCATCCCATCACCAGAGTGGGTCAGTTTGGGCTGTCTCTCGACCATTGCCAGCAGTCTATTGTGGGGGTATCTTTGTGGATTTCTGTTGGCCTCTCTAGCACTTGATCAAAGACATTTTTTTTCTCCCTTTTTTTTCTTTTTCCTTTTGATTTTCTGAGACAGGGTTTCTCTGTGTATAGTTCTAACTGTCCTGGAACTCAGTCACAGAGATCTGGCTGCTTCTGTCTCCCAAGTGCTGGGAGTAAAGGCATGTACCACCACTGTCTGGATGCTAAAAGACTTTATATAGGATTTGTATTTTGTTTTAAATGCACAATGCAAATCTTTGTATCTTATTATACATGTATAATATATACACACATATGTATAAGTACAATATATATTGTTTTAGAGCTTTGCAGTTTCAACATGGTTTACCTATATTGATTCTTTTGATGAGAACTAAAGTCATTATTGTCTTTTTAAACTGCATAATTATCTTAATGTCTTAACATCATTTATTGATTAGTTTCTCTATTCTCATTAATTTAAGTAATTTCAACTTTAAAACTTAATGGTCACATTAATTCCTATCTATTTCTAGCTCTATATTATCTGTGCTATGCACATGGGAAGTAAAGGTTATAAGAAATCTATTGCAGTATTAGTAAAGTGTCTTGTCTGATCACTTTTGCCTATTAAAGTAAAATAAGAAAATGAGGAGATCCTCCTGGGTTTCCTGGTCAATACTGATATTCCTCTTGCTCTGCATGTCAGGTAATTCCTAGGAGGCAACCTCTGAGCATGTCAGTGAGAGCTTTTCCAGACTGCATTAATACAAGTGGGAAGACATGTCCTAAATGTGGGCACTACCATCCCATGGGTGGAGTCCTGAACTGAATGAGAAGAGAGCAAGCTGAGCACCAGCATCTACGTGCCTCTGCTTCCTGGGTGAACATTCAGTGTGAGCAGGTGCCTCATGCTCACTGCCATGGCTTCCTCACCATAAGACTGTGCCCTAAAAAGGTGAGTCAAAATGAGTCCTTCCTTAATCAGGTAGATTTCTTTCAGTTATATTAATAAGAAAAGTAGATAACATACCAGACTATCTAAATGAGCTCAGCATAATCATATGTGTAGCTGACACAATGGGCAGCTATCTAGGTGACCTCAATATAATCATATATGTCTTTGAGACTCTTTCTTGACTGAGTGAGATAAAGGGACTGATAGTTAAGATGGCCAGAGAAGTGTAAGTAAGAAGATTTAAACCCCTGCTGACAAGAGATGAACCAGATTGAGAGCCAAGAAATATTTCAGGTTTTCACACCTGAGATTGGTTCTTCACTCCCAGACAATCTGAAAACTTTGGCTTTTCAGCTGCCAGGACCTGAATTCTATTAACAGTCTACTAACAGATACAAGAAAACCATCACCTAGGAAGGACCTCAGCCCTGCCAATGTCCTGAGTTTAGCTTTGTAAACCCTGAGTACATTTCCGGTGCCCAAACACTAAGGCAATCATTTTGTGTTTTTTTGAACTATTAAATGTGATGTCAGTGTCTCTCACAGATGTTTACAAGGCTCTGCTTTCCATTGTGTGTTTTAAACAGTAACTAAATACAGATGAATAGCTAAAGCAGTTTCACTCTCAACAGTTGCAGGACCCTCTTGAAGGAATTTAGGTTTTGGGATCTCTCATCTACTTACTGCCATTTCTGAGACCTGTGCTTGAGTATGCCATTCATACTATAACCCACCCCTCTCATTGCAAGGCTTTGAAACCCACTCATTTGTACCATTCCTTTGCTGAGGGTGAGAGTTGATTATATTGTACTGAGCACTCACTTTTGCAAGCTTTGATGATAGAAGGATGTGTTGAAGTCTTTTAGGCTTGGTTAATTGTTTTCACTCTTTGTTGTGGGTGTGCATATGTGTGCTCTTTACTCTTCTTATTGTTGTGTCCAAACCCTCAAGAAACACCTGTAAGGGGGAATAGCTTGTTATGGTGCACAATTTGGAGGGAACAGTCCATCATGCCCGAGAAGTGATAGAGGCTGAGATGAATATGTGAGGTGCCTGGTCACACAGTGACTATGTTCAGAAAGTGTAGTAGCTGTGACAGAAATGGGTCTGGCTGTCACTCTCAGTGCCTATTCCTATTTGAGAACTATGAGAGCTAGATTTAAAAAGTTCTCCAGTCTCCTTAAACAGCACAAGCCACTTGGGACCAAATGTTAATAAACACATGAGCCTATGGGGGCTTTTATATTCATACCACAAACACCATGTTTGTGGCAATTTCTTATATATATATATATATATATATATATACATATATCTATCTATATGTAGATATATAGTATGTATAATGTGTGTATATACACACAGTGGGGGTAATAGTATAGCTGACATAATAATATATAATTATATATATAATAATATATAATTATATATATAATAATATATAATTATATATAATTATACATACATATATGTATATCAATAAATAAATAAATCTTACAAATGTATTGCTGCACAGTCCAGGATGTCCTTAAAGCCCATACCTTGCTTCTACCACTTTCTCATTGAGACTGCGGGTATAGGCTCCACATGAAGCTTACTGCTTCATTTTCTAGAACACTTATCATCCTTTTAATTTTAGAAACATAAAAGGGAGAAACATGAGACTTAGGCGCAACAAGCAGAGGTGCTGCTCACTGGAATTCTGTTTGCACACTGGGAGAGTGCATCGTCCAGGGTTCAGGTGCCTTAGATCAGCAAGCACACTGGTGAGACACATGTGGAGCTTTCACTTAGGATGTATTTCCTGAGTTATCTAGAAGCTCAGTGGGTAAAGATGCTTGCTGTGCAACCCCAGAAGCCTGAGTTAAATCTCTGGTACCCACAGGAAGATGGAAAGAGAGAATCATCTCCACAAAGTTGTCCTCTGACCATGGATGTTTTCTGTGCTGTGCATGCCCATTTAAACACATTAAAGGGAGATAATAATAATACACAAATAAAAGCAATTTAAAAAGAGCTGGGGAAATGGCTCAGTGGTAAGAGCTTATACTGTACTCCTAGAGGACTATAGTTCAGTTCCCATCACTCACATTGGTTGGCTCACAGCTGCCCGTAACTCCAGTTCCATGGAATCTGCTGCCCTCTTCTGGCCTCTGTGGTCCCTGACTTCACATGCACATACCTACCACAGACACACACACATGCATATAATTAAAAATAAAAATATAAATCTTAAAAAGTTTTCTTTTCAGACAATGTGGATAGAACTGAAAGTATCCTCTAAATCTTGTTGGCACCAAGAAGAAGCACAGGGGTCTGGTGCAGGAGAGCTCTGAGACCAAAGCCAAGTCACTGGCAGCAGCCTTTGGACTGGGAACCTTCTTACTTTCCTTATGCTTTCTGCTACTATAATGCAGGACATATTTTCTATTATTTTGAGTTTATATTTCGTTTTTTTATATTTTAATTTTTAAAAATCTTAGAGATTTTCTATATTTTAACTAATTTATTTTAGACAGTGTCTTGTGCATTCCAGGCTAGTCTCAATATATTTATGTAGCCAAGGATGAGTCTGAAACCCTTGATCTTCTTGTCCTCACTTCCCAAGCTCTGGGATGATAAACCTGTACCATCATTCCCATTTGTGTGGTGCTGTAATGACACTAAGGTTTTCAGGTATGTTAGGCAAGCACTTTGCCAACTGAACTAGATCTTCAGCCTGTGTTTTGCTTTATTTTGTTTGGTTTAGAGACAGGGTTTCATACAGCCCTGGTTGGCCTCAAACATCTACCTTTACATCTCAAGTACTGAGATTATAAGTGTGCATCACTGTGCCTGGTTAAATAATCTGACTCAAATGAGCACTGCTAGGGGGTAAAATTGTTGATCCTTAATAACTGAAAACTGTTGCAGTTAATATAAAATAATAACAGGGACAAATAGAGTAATGAAAGAACGTCTTAAAAAGAAACAAGGACTCAAATCTGATAAATAGCAGTTCACTGTGAAGAAATTAGGGCTGGGGAGATTGCTCATCTGTTAGAGAACTTGCTGCTTTTGCAGAGAATCAGAATTCAGTTCCCAGTACCCATGTCAAGTGGCTTACAATGCTTGTGACTTCAGCTCCATGGGACCTTATGCCTTCTGTTGGCCTCCATAGGCATCTGCATTCAGACAGACAGACAGACATACAGACACACACACACACACACACACACACACACATGCATACACACACAAATAAAAGTAAATCTTAAAAATGGATCTAATATACTCACGTTGAGTAACAAAAGTAAAAGAATTTTTTAAAAGAATAATCAAGCCAATGCAAAAATGGAGATAATCTTTTCAACAATTTAAATTAAATATCAATCAAGAGAATTAAAGGGTGCTGTGTGGAGCTCTGGATTCAGAAGAGGAAAAAGCAAGTTAGAAAGGACAAAACCAGAGATGGTTTCACAGACCAGAAATGCTGACAGCAGCTGGAGAGACAGAATCTTTTTGGTGTTTCTGAACAGAAACCATTGCTTCTAAATGGGAGAAATGATGCATGGAAATTTGTGTTCAGTTTGATGTTTTCTCCCGGAGACAAGCAGACTAGATTTTAGATATCGAAGAGTACTGGGAATCCTGGGAGAGAACTGACACGATTATTGCTAACTTTGAAACATGTTCTATTGAGGTTACCAAACAGCCAACTAATCATCTCCTAAGCCAGCATTTGGAGAGCTCTGGAAAAGACAGCAATGGCGGAACTCCTGCATAAACCAAGTGTCCCAAGAATTCTGTGCCGGGAAGAACAGTGCTTAAGAATGAAGGTGGCATTTAGTTAGACTATCCAAGAACAGGTACATCACTTCTGATGGTGCCTTCTGACGGAAATGTTAGATCATGCCTTGCCACTTGAAGAGGCCAGATCTCACAGCCTGAAGAAATCAGGTCACCTCCAATTGAAGTTCTGTCCTTGGGATGGAGAGTTAAGAAATGATCTGTTATGTGTGCATATGATTTATTTTATATTCTACTTTTTGTATGTGTGTAAGTCTATGTGTCTATTTGTACAACATGCAGGCAGGTACCTGAAGAGGCCAGCAGGGAGCATCAGGCCCCCTGGAATTGGAGTTATAGGCAGTTGTGAGTGCCTAGAGGTGTGTGTTAAAAACCAAACCTGGGTCTTTTGCAAAAAGAGCAAATTTCCTTAATTGCTCAGCCAGCTTTCCCACCCCAGTGTGTCATGTTTTATTTTCTTTTTATTATTATTATTACTATAATATTAATTTTTTTCATGTTACATATTAACCTCAATTTCTCTTCCCTCCCCTGCTCCTGCTCCCCCAACCTCTCCTCCACCACCCCCCCCAACCACTCCTCAGAGAAGGTAAGGCCTCCCATGGGGAGTCAACAAAGTCTGGCACATCAAGTTGAGGCAGGTCTAAGCCCCACCCCCACCCCCATCAAGGCTGAGCAAGGTATCACATCATAGGGAATGGGCTCTAAAAAGCCAGTTCATGTACCATGGATAAATCCTGGGCCC
Source organism: Peromyscus aztecus (assembly GCA_902168405.1). Classification (NCBI taxonomy): domain Eukaryota; kingdom Metazoa; phylum Chordata; class Mammalia; order Rodentia; family Cricetidae; genus Peromyscus; species Peromyscus aztecus. Next base: position 32,308 of record CABHPQ010175091.1, on the reverse strand, counting down.
ACTTCCAGGGGCCGCAGGAACAGACCAAGCCACACAACGGTCATCCACATTCAGAGGGCCTAGTTTGGTCCCCTGCCGGTCCTCCAGCCAGCAGTCCAGAGTCCATGAGCTCCCACCAATTCAGTTGTCAGCTGTCTCTGTGGGTTTCCCCATCATGATCTTGACCATCCACCATACAATTCCCTCTCCCTCTCTCTGACTGGACGTCAGGTGTCTGGCCTAGGGCCTACCTGTGAATCTCTGTATCTGCTTCCATCAGTCACTGGATGACAGGTCTATGATGACAATTAGGGTAGTTATCAATGTAATTACAGGGAAAGGCCAGTTCAGGCACCCTCTCTATTATTGCTCAGAGTCTTAGCTGTGGTCATGCTTGTGGATTCCTGGGAATTTCCCTAGCACCAGGTTTCTCCCTAACCCCATAATGGCTCCTTCTATCAAGATATCTCTTTCATTGCTCTCTCTCTCTCTCTCTCTCTCTCTCTCTCTCTAAAGCAATAAAATCATGGGACTCTGTTTAAGAAGTATTAGGGAAATTTATTACGGTAAATTGAGGAAATACACTCACGAATACGGAATGGAGTAGACTGCTGAAGGAGTCCTCTGATATGACCAGGATCAAATCCACCTCACAAACAGGAGCAGGGAGGAGGAGCATATGACCTTTCTTCCTCTCCTTTTAAGAGATCATGTACAGTGGCAGGAAGTACCACCTCCTTCAAGCCCTATAGCTCAAGGTCATGAGCAGAGCAAATACCACTACATTTTCCTTTTTTGTCTAAATAAGAAGGTTCTAAACATAATGCAAATTATATACAATAAAAATGACTATCAAGTATTGTCCACGAAAAACAAAGGGCAATAACATAAAAAAATGGAACTACAATCAAACAAAAAAGACATGCTAAATGTCTAGAAATGTGCAGATCATAAATAAATGGCAAATTACTAAGATTGCTCCAATAGCTGTCCTATCCTGAAGATTCTAACTCTAGTACTTAGTATGTTCTAGCTAAGATACGAGAAGACTGTAACTGTAACTAACTAGACTTCAACTTCATCAAAGACCTGAGAAGGAACATAATAATACCTGAGAAAATGGAAAATGCAAGCAAGCCACTTTCAATATTCCTTGCAAGAATAGACAGAGACAGCTGGCAGCCTGGACAGCCACCTAAAGTTTCTCAGCGTCATTGGGGCATCCAATTTGTCTACAGGCCTAGAATATCTGACAGACCATTTTCAGAAGCAGGAATTTTGAAAGACCATCTTACTCTGTCTTGAGAAAGTAGTTCAGTAGTCAATTTTCCTTGTATCCTGTTCATACTGTTAGCAGTAGAGGCAAGGGCAGTTCTTTGCCCAGCAGGCCATTTTGTATGCAGCAGAAGGATGGATCCTGTTTTCGTATCCATTCTGTTAGCCTGTGTCTTTTTATAGGCAAATTAAGTCCATTGATATTAAGGGATTTTAATGACCAGTGATTATTGATTCCTGTTATCTTTTTGTGGTAGTGTGTGTATTTCCCATCTTTGGGATTTACTGCTGTGGGGTTATCTATTGCTTGTATTTTCATGGGTACATCTAACTTCCTTAGGTTGGAGTTTTCCTTCTAGTGCTTTCTGTAGGGCTGAATTTGTGAATGGTATTGTTTAAATCTGGTTTTGTCTTGGAATGTCTTGTTCCCTCTGTCTATGGTTAGTGAAAGTTTTGCTGGGTATAATAGTCTATGCTGGTGTCTATGGTCTACTAGTATCTGCAGTAGATCTGTCCAAGACCTTCTGGCTTTCAAAGTTTCCATTGAGAAGCCAGGTGTTATTCTGATGGGTCCCTTGGACTTTTTCTTTTGTTGCTCTTAATATACTTTCTTTAGTCTGTATGTTTAGTGGTTTAATTATTATATGGTGAGGGGACTTTTTTGGAGGGTCTAGTCTATTTGGTTTTCTATAAGCTTCATGTATCTTCATAGATATTTTCTTCTTTAAGTTGGGAAAGCTTTCGTCTATGATTCTGTTGAACATATATTTCTTTGAGTTGGTATTCTTCTCCTTCTTCTATCCCCATTATTTTGGTTTGGCCTTTTCATGGTGTCCCAGATTTTCTGGATGCTTTGTATTATGACTTTTTTGCCTTTGGTGTTTTCTTTGATTGATTAATCTATTTCCTCTACTGATCCTCTATGTCAGAGATTCTTTCTTCCATCTCTTGTATTCTGTTGGCTATGCTTGCATCTATAGTTCCTGTTCATTTACTCAGATTTTGTATTTCCAGCATTTTTTTTTTTTGGTTTGTGTCTTCTTCATTGTTTCTATTTCAATTTTTTCCTTCACATGTTTAATTGCTTTTTCATGGTTTTCTTTAAGGAATTTATTGATTTCTTCCAATGTTTTGTTTGTCTTTTTCTCAATTTCTTTAAGGGAATTTTTCACTTCCCCTTTAAAGGCCTCTATCATCTTCATCAAGTTTTTTTTTTTTTAAGGTCACTTTCTTCTGCTTTTACGTTGGATATTCAGGTCTTGCTGTTGTAGAACCTCTAGGTTCTAGTGATGCCATATTGCTTTTTATGTTCTTGTATGTATTTTTGTACTGGTGTCTACCCATCTTTTCCTCCAATAGGTACAAGGGGTGCTTGTGTCTGAGTAAGCTGCTCTTGGTCCCATCTGTGCTTGCTGTATCTATGTCTCAGTGGGCCCTTCTTGGTCTAATAGTAGCTCTTGGTTTAATTGGAGCTGGCAGATTCTGTGTCTCAGGGAGCTGATCTTTGTCAATTCAATCTGATGGATTCTGTGTCTCAGGGAGCTGTTCTTGGTCCAATCAAAACTGGTGGATTCTGTGTCTCAGGAAGCCTCTGAAGTAGCTAGCAGGGAGATGGGTAGATTTGGGGTAGGGTATGGGTCTTGTAGTTTGCAGGGTCCAATAGGGGGTGTTGGTGGGGAAGTTGCAGGAGTCTTCCATGCTGGACAGCAGCTAGGGCTGGGATGGGTGGGGATTTCTGGGCATGAGTTGTGCCCCTGGGCCTAGGTCCTAGAGGCAGGACTCTCTGGATGGAGAAGAGTCACTCACTTCCTTCTTTTGTTGGCTTATTGCTCTAGCTAGAACTTCAAGAACTATATTGAACAAATATGGGGAGAGTGGACAGCCTTGTCTTTTTCCTGATTTTAGTGGAATCACTTTGAGTTTCTCTCCATTTAGTTTAATGATGACTGTTAGCTTGCTGTAAATTGCCTTTATTATGTTTAGGTATGTTCCTTGTATCCCTGATCTCTCCAGGATCTTTATCATGAAGAGGTGTTGGATTTTGTTGAAGGCTTTTCAGCAACTAATGAGATTATCATGTGGGTTTTTTTTCTTTCAGTTTGTTTATATGGTGGAGTACATTGACAGATTTTCATATGTTGAACCATCCCTGCATCTCTGGGATGAAGCCTACTTGATTATGGTGGATGATTTTTTTGATGTGTTCTTGGATTTGTTTTGATAGTATTTGATTAGTACTTTTGCACCAACATTCATAAGGGAGATTGGTTTGTAATATTCCTTCTTTGTTTCATCTTTGTGTGGTTTGGGTGTCAGGGTAACTGTAGCCTTATAAAAAGATTTTGACAATGTTCCATTTATTTCTATTATGTGAAACAATTTGAGGAGTATTGATATTAACTCTGAAGTTCTGGTAGAACTGCACTGAAACCTTCTGGTCCTGGGCTTTTTTTTGGTTGGGAGACTTTTAACAATTGCTTCTGTTTCCTTAGTGGCTACAGGTCTATTTAAATTGTTTATCTGGTCTTTATTTAATTTTGATATGTGGTACCCATCCAGAAAATTGTCCATCTCTTTTAGATTTTCCAATTTTTTGGAGTACAGATTTTCATTTTATGATATAATGATTCCCTGGATTTCCTCATTATCTGTTATGCCCCCTTTTCATTTCTGATTTTGTGAATTTGTATATTCTCTCTCTGCCTTCTGGTTAGGTTGGATAATGGTTTGTCTCTCTTGTTGATTTTTTTTCAAAGAATCAAATCTTTGTTTCATTGATTCTTTGAATTCTTCTCTTTGTTTCTAATTCATTGATTTCAGCCCTCAATTTGATTATTTCCTGGTGTCTACTCCTCCTGGATGAGTTCTTTTTGTTCTAGAACTTACAAGTATGCTGTTAAGTCATTAGCATGAGCACTTAGTACTATGAATTTTCCTTTTAATACTGCTTTCATAGTGTCCCATCAGTTTGGATATGTTGTACATTCATTTTCATTGAATTCTAGGAAGTCTTTGCTTGCTTTCTTTATTTCTTCCTTGACCCAGTGGTGATTCAGTTGAGTATTGTTCGGTTTCCATGAGTTTGTAGGCTTTCTGTAACTTTTGTTCTTGTTGAATTCAAATTTTAAGCCATGGTGATCTGATAAGATATAGGGAGTTATTTCAATTTTTGTGTGTCTGTTGAGATTTGCTTTGTAACTGAGTATGTGGTCTCTTTTAGAGAAGGTTCCATGAGGTGCTGAGAAGAAGATATATTCTTTTGTATTATTTTGTGAAATGTTCTACAGATGATTGTTATGTCCATTTGAGTCACAACATCTGTTAGTTCCCTTATTTCTTTGTTAAATTTATGTCTGGCAGACTTGTCAGTTGATGAGAATAAGGTGTTGAAGTATCCCACTATTAATGTGAGGGGTTTGATATGTGATTTAAGCTTTAATATTTCTCTTACAAATGTGCGTTCCCTTGTATTGGGGGCATAAATGTTCAGAATTGAGACTTCATCCTCGTGTATTTTCCCTCTAATGAATATGAAATGTCCTTCTCCATCTTTTAATTAATTTTAGTTTGATTTTTATTTTGTTAGATATTAGGATAGCTACAGCAGCTTGTTTCTTAGGTCCATTTGATTGGAAAATCTTTTCCTAACCCTTTACTCTGAGGTAATGTCTGTCTTTGATGTTGAGGTGTGTTTCTTGTATTCAGAAGAAGGGTCATTCCTGTTTTCATACAAATTCTATTGGCCTGAATCTTTTTATAGGCAAATTATGTTCATTGATATTAAAAGATATTAATGACCAGTGCTTGTTAATTCCCATTATTTCCTGTTATTTTTTGTTTGTTTGTTTGTTCTATTTTGGTGGTGATAGTGTGTGTGTGTGTTTGTTTTCCTTCTTTGGGATTTGCTGGTGTGAGATTATCTATTGCTTGTGTTTTCATGGGTGCAGCTAGCTTCCTTGGGTTGGAGTTTTCCTTCTAGTACTTTCTATAGGGCTGGATTTGTGGAACGTATTGTTTGAATTTAGTTTTGTAATGGAATATCTTGTTTTCTCCATCTATAGTGATTGAAAGTTTTGCTGTGTATGGTAGTTTGGGCTGGCATTGGTGGTGGTCTCTTAGTGTCTGCAAACTGTCTATCTAGGACCATTTGGCTTTCAGAGTCTCCACTGAGAAGTTGGGTGTAATTCTCATAGATCTGTCTTTATAAGGTACTTGGTCTTTTTCCTTTGCAGTCTTTCTTCTTTATTCTGTATGTTTAGTGCTTTGATTATTATGTGGTAAGGGAACTTTTTTTTAGTTCAGTCTATTTGGTGTTCTGTAAGCTTCTTGTACCTTCGTAGGCATGTCCTTCTTTAGATTGGGAAAGTTTTCTTCTATGATTTTGTTGAATATATTTTCTGTGCCTTTGAGCTGGTATTCTTCTCCTTCTTTCATCCTATTATTCTTAGGTTAGGTCTTTTCATGATGTCCCAGATTTCCTGGATGTTTTGTGCTAAGAATTTGTTGAATTTAACATTTTCTTTGACTGGTGAATCTATTTCCTCTATTGTATCTTCAATGTCTGAGTTTCTCTCTTCCATCTCTTATATTCTGTTGGTTATGCTTGCATCTGTAGTTACTGTTCACTTACCCAGATTTTCCATTTCTAGAATTCTCTTGGCTTATGTTTTCTTTATTAGCTCTATTTCAATTATTTATCTCTTTCCTTTGCCTGTTTGATTGTTTTTTCTTGGCTTTCTTTAAGGGATTTATTTATTTCTTCCTTTTTTTTGTCTTTTCCTTGATTTCTTTTTTTTTTTCCAAGACAGAGTTTCTCTGTGTGTCCTGGCTATCCTGGAACTTGCTTTGTAGACCAGACTTGCCTTGAACTCACAGAGGTCTGTCTGCCTCTGCCTCCTGAGTGCCAGGATTAAAGGCATGCATCACCACCACCACCCAGGCTCTTTTCTTCTATTTCTTTAAGAGAATTTTCGTGTCCTCTTTAAGAACCTTTATCATCTTCATAAAGTTATTTTTAAGGTCATTTAATCCTGCTTTATCTACCTCTTATAGAACCATGAGGTTCTGGTGGTGCCATATTGCTTTTTACGTTGTTCAATGTATTCTTACACTGCAGTTTACCCATCTGGGTTGGGGTAGTTACAGGTACAGGTGTTAATTAGTACAGATGGTGCCTGTGGGGAATGGTTGGCCTGGTAACTGGTTGCTGGGGCTTTGATGAGCAATGGAGGGGCACAAGATGTGTCCTGGAGCCCAGGGCCTAGACAGCAGGGCTATCCAGCTGGGAAACCAGTCATTCACCTCTTCCTCCATTCAGTGCAGGTGGAAACTGTGCCTCTGGGGGCTGCTGATTCCAGGTGGGATGGTTGGCTGGGAGGAGGAGGATGGGTTCCATGTGTTTGGGGGAGGGGTGGGACTTGTAGGTTACAGAGTCTGATGGGTGGCAGGGATGGTGGAGTGGCCTGGCTTCAGGAGTCTTCTGGCTTTTGGGACTGTGATGGATGGGGGCATGTATCATGGTTTTCACAGCTCCTAATTCAAAGTGCTACCAAGTCCCTCTCTCCTCCAAGCTTTTTTTCATGTAGACTATCCCAGACTAAATCACATAGTTTAAAGCTTCCCACCAGCCCCTGAAAGGGAATAAAAGGCATATATTTCCCTTTGTTCAAGAGATTTTTCTGAAGGCTTCTCTCTAGGCCTCCATTTAGCATCTTGCCCATGACATTTCTCTCTTAGACTCTCAAGCAATCCTTATTGATGAAGCTCCCTTCCAGGTTTGTATTGGAAGCTTCCCATTTCCTTTAAGACTCTGTTAGGCAGTTTTTGTTATGATATTAATATATTAAATAGTTTCCCTCTTGATGCTTTTTCACCTCAAAGTTTGATCATGGTCCTGGGGCTCTTTATTCCAATACACCTCATTCCTAAAGTGTGTCTGTTCCCTTTACAAACCAATTAATACATTATGCTACTCTTCAACATATTTAAGAAGAAATTCTGATGTGATGAATCTAAGATAAAAACAGGACTGAGAAATGATTGAATGGCTAGTCCTGATTGTGGACTCAGTTTAATCAAGAACAAAGGCTAAAACAAGTGTGGCTCTGCAGTATCAATACAAAATGTGAAAGAGATCAACTATGATGGGGAAGCAATTTTATTTATGGCCCATGAGAAGGGAAACATCACTTTCTGTTAAAAATTACTTCATTCCCAGCAATGTATCTTAGTTGGAGTTAGAGGTAGCATCTTGGGATCTAAATCTAGCCTGCTTGGCAAATTGCAGGTCAGAGAAAATCTGTCTAATAAAACAAAATGGATGGCATCTAAGGGGCAAGGGTTGAGGTTTTCCTCTGGTCTGTACATGTACACATGTACATGTACCTTATGTGTACATGTGCCCTGGCATAGGCATATACAGCTGCACCTGCAAAGGCATGGAAAAGAAGGAAAATGTGTCCTAACACATTCCCTGGCCATTCGTCAGAACTTGTGTTTTTCATTAAAAACCACTGCTTCAATCAAGATTGTGCATTGCTCTTCAGAGGACTTGAGTTTGGCTCCAAGCTCCTATGTCAGGAGACTCACACCCATCGTAACACTCTGACTGCCTAAGTATGATGTTTCCCCATGTACCAGCCTCCCATTCTTGATTTTGGTGCCAAACAGATTCTCTGGAAGCTTTCACTTTCATTTTTATTGTCTGATTTTTTTAATTAAAGATTTATTCTTTATTTTAAATTATATGTATGCATGTATGCATCTATATCTATGTGTGGGTATCTATCTCTCTGTGTCCTTCTCTGTGTGTGTTTGTGTGTGTGTGCTAACATGTGTGAATGTGTGTATGTGTTTGTGAATGTGCATGCATTTGTGTATGCGTGCAAGTAAAGGCAAGAGAATAGTTTGATGGTACATATCAGGAGACAGCCAATTTACTCTCTGAGATAGGGTTTCTTTGGGTATTTGGGACACCCTGATCCAGTAAGGCTGGGTGGCTCTGGGAATCTACCTTTCTGTACCTCCCTAGTACTGGTATTAAAAGTACTATCAATTCAACCAGGTATTTTTTCCTGTGGGTTCTGGGGTTCAAACTCAGGTCTTCATACTTGTAAGGCAAGTGCTTTACCTACTAGGCTATCTTCCCAGCCTCAGAAATTCTGACTCTAAGGGGAACTGAGGTAGTTTTGGAGACTTGGAGATACCATTTGAGAAGTGTGTTCTGGATGAAACTTAACTACAAGTGACTTTTATACAAACATTTGAAAGTATTTTCCCAGGTCTATGAGATACAGAAGAGAAAATCACCAACTATGCCTGATAAAGTCAAGGATTGCAATGACACAGGAGGGTGAGCTATATTTTCTTCTTGTTGTTTGTGAGGTCCACGTGGGTGGTTGCGAAGTGTGTATTGTTACAGGTTTTGTACTTGTTGACATAGGTGTGTCCACGTGGTTCATACAGATGTGTGTGTGTGTGTGTGTGTGTGTGTGTGTGTGTGTGTGTATGTAAATGTGGAGGTCAGAGGTAGATAGTGGGTATCTTTTCTTCTAATTTCCACCTTCATGTTTTGACTCAGAGTTTCTCTCTGAATCTGGAGCGCATGAATTCTGATTGGATGGCTAATCAGTGAGCTTCAGGCTCTGCCTGTCTTGGCTGCTTAACTCCATGCACTTCTGGGTTTGCAAACATGTACCACCTGTGCTGGACTTTTTACAGGAATTCCAAGGATCCAAACCTAGATTCTTGAACTTTTGCAGCAAGAACTGTTTTCTACTCTCTTGTTTTTAATACAGGGCTTTCCTCAAACTTGCTACATCGCTGTGGCTAGCCTTGAACTTCTGATGTTTTTACTTTCATCTCAAGTGCTGTGATTATAGCCATGTCACTTGAGCTGGCTTCCAGGTCTATTTTTAATATTCCAAAAAATCACAGGCAAGCAGACACCTGGGGAAATATGCATATATTACAGATGACTCTCTAGTCACCAGCTTCCTTTCTCTCCATCAGACTGATTTAGAATGATTACTCAGTAATCACCCAGAAAATAGACTGGATAAGCACAAAAAATGTTAAAATCTCACTAAGCAGCAGAGATTGGAAATGAACAGATTTCTTTATTTCCTCATTTGGGGCTAAACTTTGGGGTTAAAGTTAATGACTTGAGTAGAAGATATTTCTTAAATACCATGAATGAAATATTTCAGATGAATCAGAGTTATGAAGATGAATTGAAGACTCTTTGGGATTACAGTAGTACTCACACATCTTACAAAAGCTTTGTACATTTAGAAATACATTATTTGTTGGACAAATGAATGAAATGAAAGATTGAGAGTCATATTAAGTCATCTGTTAAAAATCAATGATACTCACTTGTGGTGCCCATCAACCTGGCTTTCAACAAAATGATTTCAAAAATTTCAATAAGACTCTTTGTCATGAACCAGGAATATAGAACATGTTTCTTCTTTAATCAATGATACCTACTTGCTCGTGTCGTAAATTTTAAGCAGTAGGAATTGCTCGAAAACTGTCCAAAGATGTGGGCATTTTCCTGTACATTTGTTGTTTAAATGTCTTGGGGGCTTAGGTGATCGCTTGATGGGCAAAGTGCTTGCTGCACAAGGACAGGAACCCCAGAATCCATGTAAGAACTAGTCAACCCAGATTTGGAGAGAGAGGGAAGCAACAAGAGTAACCTAGGGATCAATGGCCAGACATTCCAGCTGCAATGACTAGCTTCAATTTTAGTGAGAAATTCTCTTTCAAAAAATAAGCTACAAAATGCATCCCAATGTCTGCCTCTGACTGGGCTCCACAGGCATGCACACATAGGTGAATAAATTAGCAAGCACATGTGCATACACATGCATGCATCATACACACACCAACACACATACATGGGTACACCCCGCCCACACACACATATATGGTTCAAAGTTGTAGAAGCTTTCTCTATTCCTTTCATATTATAAAACTCCCTGATAGAGGGCTAGCAAGATGTCTCAATGGGTAAAGTTGATTTCACTGAGTTTGAGTACTTGAATTGTTCTCTAGAATCCACATGGTGGAAAGAAAGATCTGACTCCAGCAAGTTGCCCCTTGACTTCCACATGAACTCCACAGTATGCACCCACCACCACAACAAATGAATAAATAAAGTAAATAAGTAAAAAATAGAAAAATGTAATTGTATCCAATAAAGCAGGAAAACAGACAAAAATAGGATGAAAAATTAGTTAAATCCAGATGCTCAAAGGCTAAGGTTAGTTCATTTTAAGGAAACTGCATTTTCTTGCAATTCTTCTGCTTTGATATCTGTTTTATACATTTTTTCTTGTCATAATGTGACTTAGGATTCTATATGAAAATTACCTTTATCTGAAAAGCAGGATTTGTTCTTAATTTTCAAGGTTATTAGTATTTTCCCCATCATTAGTTATTTACCACCACCCCCCAAACACACAGGTATCACAGATATCAGCTTGACTATTTCAGGATGGAGAAAATTATGAATAGTATTGCCTGATAAAGAAAACAATTCACATCAACAATAATAATGCATTGAAATTTAATTAGATAAAACATTGTAACAGTGGAGATTCCTGTTGTCTTCTCAAGTGGATGCTGGGAAATAACCTCTTCTCCCATCCCTTTGAGCCTTCCCTTTAGCAAGCTGCTATGTGGTTTTCCAAACTGTTTCATTTGAAATCCTGGAGTTAATATTGAGGCTCTTCAAGGATTCCTATAGGAGGAGTAGGAATAGACAGGAACCCACAAGTTTATTTCCCCTATTTTACTTAACCTAGTTTTCCTCTGATGAACTTGGGCATTACTTCTTATTTGAAAGAATAGTCTTATGGCTTCAGCAGCCTAAGAAGCAGAAGTTAGTTACTCCAAGATTATTTTAAACTTATAATGTTAGTGGTTTTGCTGTTAAATATAAATAATACTTGGAAAACTTTTAGAATTTTAGAAAACCCAAGTTCAAATGTAACTACAGAATTGATACGAAAATCAGTAATAAAAACAGAGCAATCACCTCTGAAAATTCAGCTTCTCTTTAACAGCCCTGAGAACAGTGAAAATGTGGTGGAGGGAATCTGCCTTGGGGGCTGAAGAGGTTCATGCGTGGCTTGAAAACCCAAGGAAAGTAGATGAGAAAGAATAGGAATATCTCTCTCTCTCTCTCTCTCTCTCTCTCTCTCTCTCTCTCTCTCTCTCTCTCTCTCTCCTCTCTCCTCTCCCTCCTCTTCCCTCCCCTCCTCTCCCATCTGTTCACTTACACATGTGTGTGCATATATCGGTGTGCACATGCACACATGTAAAGGCAGAGGTGAAACTAGGGTGTCCCTCCTGAATTGCTATCCACCTTGATCTTTGAGACAAGGTCTCTCACAGGGGTGGAGCTAACATCATAGCCTAGTTTGGTTGGCCAGCAAGCCCTCCTCACCTCCATCTCCCTGCATCTTCCTCCACAGGACTGGGATTATAAGCGCAACACCATTCAGGACTTTTAAGTGGGTTGTGGGCATCAGACTCAAGTCTTCCTGCTAATGCAGCAGGAATTTAATGATGGAGTCATCTCCCAGCCCAGAGGATGCTTTCCAGCAGCCACTTGCTTTTCTCCTTGCCTTCTCTCCAGCTGCATCAGAGCTAAGAGCCTACCTTCTGCTGTCACAGCAGCTGGCAACATGCATTCACTAGAGGACACAGACAGGTTTGGAGGTCCTCAAATGTATCTTTTGTAAAGAATGGTCCCTTTTTAGGGATGGGATTACACTTCATCCTAACATGCCCAGGTCTTTCTTCTTAACTATAGAACATTAAATATTAAGTTGTTGAAAGTTGGAGGAGGATGGTCATGAGCTTGAGGTCATCTTGGGCTACACAGTGTCAAATAAACTGATAGAAGCAAAATCAATTGACATAATTTTAAATTAAAAAGCTAGAAGTAGAAAAATGAAGACAATTCAAAGTGAGTAGAAAAAAATAATACAGAATGTAGTTAAAATCATTGAAATAAAGAGCAGAGTAAATAGACAGAAAAACCACCAAAAGTCACAGTGAGTTCTCTGAAACACTAGCAAAATTTACAAAACTTTTAGTTATTTGGAAACACACAAGAGTCATTTAGCAAAATCAGGAACCAAAAAGAAAATAATACTATTTGCATTGCATAAGAAGCAAAACACCTAAGGAAGTCATATTGATAATTTCATGCCAAGAAACTCACACCTTAGATAACCGAACACAATCTCAGACAGACACAAATTAATGGAACTGAGTCTAGAGATATTATGATCTGAACATACCTATAACAAATAAAGAGGTTAAATTAATAAGCAGGAAACTCCCCAAAGAACTTTACAAGGTCAGAGGTTCAGTAGCTTGCATTTACTGAGTACACAAAATAGAATTAATATGCATTCTTGCAGTAGATAGAAAAAATGGCCCCCAAAGGGAGTTTCCCTATTAGGAGAAGTGGCCTTGTTGGAGTAGGTGTGGTCTTGGAGGAAGTGTGTCACTGTGAAGGCAAGCTTTGAGGTCTTTTATATGTTCAAGCTATGCCCAGTAAGACAGACCTCTTCTTGTTGCCTGGCAGACAAGATATAGGACTCTCAACTACTTCTCCAGCATCATGTCTGCCTGCACACTACCATGTCTCACCATAATGAAAATGAACCACCCCAATTGAATGTTATTCCTTTATAAGAGTTGCTATGGTCATGGTGTCTCTTCACAGCAATGGAAATAGAAACACTAACTATGACAATGCTGCATCAAGCCTTAGAACACACAAGTAGGGGATGTTGGCCAACTGTTTCTACCAGGTACTAATATCCTGGCTTTGAAACCAAGAGACCTTATAAGACACCTACAGGTATCCATCAACAATTCCCATGAATATAAATGCACACCCCCATAAAATATTAGCAAAATGATTCTAGCAACATTTCAAACACAGTCTGTACCATCACAAAGAAGGGTTTATTTTAGGAACAGTTTGACATATGAGAATAAACAAATGCAGTGTTCACCAAAGAAGAAACCAATAGGAGTGTGTTGTTATTGGAAAAGACCTTTGATACATGTAGTATCCTTTTATAAAAATCACCACACTTGATGGTATGGACTGAAATATATCTTTCTATAATTCCTAAGCTACTGGTGAAATTATTATGGCCACTCCAAGTAGTTAAAAAGGAGGTTTATTTTGTGGGGTAACTCACAAGAGAAGGGATAGTTTACAGGGTCTGGGAAAGGTGTAGCGAAGTCCGGTGGTGTTCTCTGGAGAACTCTGCTCAGTCTACCTCCAGTGTCCAGGGTCCAGCAACCAGGAGAGCCCGTGCATCTGGATCTCAGGTCTTCAGCGTCCTCTCTCAGTCCTGCCTTGCAGGCATGACCATTACCGAAGCCTCAATGGGGGTTGGAACTTCCAGGTCAAAGCTGGAATGGCTACCTACTACACTAAGCCAAGTTTTTAACAATGAGATTTGACTGTATTTGAAGACTGGGTTTTTTATAAAATGCAATTAAGGTTCAGTGAGTTAATAAGTGTGGATCTTATTCTGAAGGAAGTATAGCCTTATCAATAGAGATAGGAAGAATATCCTCCAGCTCCCCTTCTCTCTTCCCAAGTGAACACAGAAGGAAAAGATCAAGTAGGAACACAGCAAGAAGACAGTCATTTACAAGGAAGGGAGAGAGATTCTTCCAGAACCTGCCCATACCAGCTCCCTGAATTAGGGCTCAAGAAGAGAGTAAATTCCTAAATCCTTACTATTGAAAATTGGTAGACACTCTACAGAATTTTGTTATGGAAGTCCAGTGACTAGGATGCTTGTCAACTATCAATAGAAAACAACTTCCTCAATTAGATACAGGGAATGCAAATAGCCCCATTGGTAACATCACACTCAAGGATGAAACATGGATAGATTTTTCTGTAAGGGAAGGGACAATACAACTGTTTTGTTGGTATCCTGACTTAGCATTCTACTGGCAACTTATTGTCCCAAGTGAAAAAAAAAACATCTATTTGAAAAAAAGAAGGAAACTTACCTTTATCTTAAAATGACATAATATTATATAAACCATATTCTGAAAAACACACATTTAGAATTTTTAGTCTAGTAAACTGATTTAATAAGAATGCAGACAATGGTACCTAGGCACAAAATAAATTTTATTTTCTTTGTCAATGTAAAATCTATAAGTGAATTCACTAAAAAATTCCAACCATCACAACACTAGATGAAGAAAATAGGAGTAAATTTAGCTAAGTGGCAGATTTTCTGAGGGAAATTAAATTATACCTAAACAAATGAAGTGGCATTTATGACCACAGACTAGAACTTTAGATGTTCTATTGTTTCAGTGTATCCTACTGAAATTCTAAGTGCACTTTCTCATTGAGTTTGATATGCTGATCCCAAAGCTCAGAAGAATGTACAAAGGATCCAAAATATCTACCAGTCTTGAAGAACTGTACCTGGAGATTCAATTTATGGATGTCAAACTATTCTGCATGACTATTGTAACCAAGTCTGTGTGGTAGTACTGTAGGGATAGTCAAGGAGAGCTACAACATATCCACATGAGCTGAGAAATAAATCCTTGTCTTTATAGATGATACTTTTGTTAACAAGGATGTGACAGCTAATGTTAACTGTTAACTTAAAAGGATTTAGATACACTATGGAAACAGACCCATAGCATGTCTATGAGAATGTTTCTAGGTGAGATTACTTGAGCTAGAAAGAGGGTCTTACATATGGGGAACATCATCCTATGGACTGGGGACCTGAACTGAGTAAAAGTGATGAGCTGAGCACCAGCATTCTCTTTCTCTGCGTATTACTGTGGATGGCATGTGAACAGTTGTCTCATACTCCTGCCACTGACTTTACCACAAAGCTGGGCTGTGTCCTCAACCTGTGACCCATTATAAACCTTTCCTCTCTTAACTGTTTTTGTGTTTTGTCTTTTTGATGGGTAAAGTAAGAAATACAAAGGATTTCAGGATAATTCAAAAGGAAAACACTCTTTTATAACAAGTGACACTGGGAAATAGAATATTTTCTTGAAAATCATGTAATTGGAGCCTTATTTCATTCTATATACTAAAATTAACTAGTTGGCTAGACAGGTAAAGGTACATACTGCAGAAACGTGACTGCCTGAGTTTGGATCCTCAGAACCCATATAAAAGCAAGACTGTGGTTCAAATTCATCATCTCAGTGCTCCTACAACAAGATGAGAAGTAGATAGAAGAAGAACCTTCAGAAGTTCAGGACCCAGCCAGGCTGAATTTACATCACAATGGCAAACAGAGAGTTATCCTACCTTAAACAAGGTGGACATGAAGACTGACACCTGAGATTGTCTTCTGAGGTGTACATGTACAGAATAGCATGCACATACCATTACACACGACCATGCACACACTCTCTCACACACACATATACTCATACACACTAGCACTCCTCACATACAGTAACAAAAATAAATAGAATGAATATAACTCTAATTTAATTCTTACAAGTGAAAACAAAACTATAAATCTCTTCTTAGAAAAAAAACCCAGAAGCAAACTTTCATGGTATTTCTTAGGCATTATGTTCTTAGACTCTACACTAAGCACAATCAAGAAGAGAAAAAAGGAGACAAAAATAGTTGAGAAAACATTTCTAGAGTGTGCTCAAAAACAAACTGCCAAGTATGTGAAAATACACCCCAGAATGAAGATAAACATTTGCTGACAGCAAACAGGAAGAGGTAGAAGATAAATTATCTTCCTAAGATTTTGATGATTAATTTGAATAAAGCATTTCTTCAAAGAAGATGTAAAACTGATTAATAAACATGGAAATATGTTCAACTTCATCAACAATTAAGGAAATGAAAATCCAAACTTCAGTGAAATATTAATTTACAACATCTACAGTGGTTGAAAAACTTAAGCTATGATAAGTATTGGTAGGTATGTGAAGAAACTATAGTCACAAACATTGTTAATAGCAGTGGGGTGTGCTGGAGTTACTATAGTAACCATTTTATGATGCCTCAGAAATTTCATAAAATTATCTTATCACTCAGCTACTTCATCCCTAGAGATATGCTGAATAGAAGTGAAAATATATTGGAACATGGAACTTATATTGTTTGGGTACACATATGTGTTTATGTGTACATGGTGTACATGTATATGCATGTATATATGTGTGCATACATATGGAGGCCACAAGTCCATACTGGGTATCTCCTGCAACTGCTTTTCACTTTATGGTTTGAGACAAGGTCTCTCACTAACCCTGGAGCCCACTGATTTGACCAGTCAAGATGGACAGCAAGCTCTAGAGATGTCCCTGTCTCTGCATCCTCAGCTCTAGGCTTACAGGCACTCACTGTCATGATGAGCTATTTTTTATTGGTTTTATTTATTTTATTTTTCGTGTATCAGCTTTTTGCTTATATGCATGAAACATGTACCGCTTGTGTGCCTGGTGCCCACAGCTGGAAGAAGGTGTTGGTTCCCTTGAAACTAGAATAACAGATGGTTGTGCACCTCCGTGTGGGTGCTGAGAACTAAACAACAGTACCCTGCAAAAACAAGCACTCCTAGTGCAGGAGCTATCCCTCTAGCCTTCAATACCTAGCTTTTATATAGAGACTTGGAAACTTAGGTCAGGTCCTTGTACCTGTACGGCAAGAATTTATAAGTTGAACCATTTCCCAAGTCCAAGTACTTGATAATTTTAAAAGGATTGTTTGTAACAGTTAAAATGGAGGTTAAAAGTGGTCATTGATTGATAAATGTACAGATATAGATGAATACCCAACACATCACATGTTATTTAGCTTTAATAAAAAACGTATTCTGAGACATGCGTACAGATAAATCTTAAAAATGTGGCAAATAAAGCCAGACACAAAAGGTCATGCAATGTATCACACCAATACATGGAAAGTTTAGACCAGAAAAACCCATACAGACAGGAGAGGTGGTGACTGTTGCCAGGGGCCCAGAGGACCAGAAAGAGGAGAATGACCATTAATGGCATGCAATTTATTTTGAGGGTATGAAAATGTGACATTGGTGACAGTTGAATTATTTCATGACTATGCTAATGACCACTAAATTACATGTATTAAAAAGTGACTTTTACAGTATATTAATTGTATCTCAAATGGTTTTATAAAGAAGTAACAGTATTAATAGGTGTGAACAGAGTTCTAATTGCTTCATATCAATTAGCTGATTTAACCATAAAAGCCTATAAAGTAGGAGCTATTTTTAGTGTGTTTTGCAAGTATGCAATTAGACACTTGAATAGTTTAACTCTTCTGAGGTCTCTTTAATGGGTGATGATGGGACTGACATGTAACAACTGAGTTACAGGGCAAATTGTCTTCTTTATTTCCTCCACCACAGTGGGAAGTGAACATAGTGGGTAGGATGAGGTGACCCACAAAAGCCTTTCCACAGCATGATGTTAGGTCTAGTTAATTGCAAGTACAGACTTATGAGGGAAGCAGAGGACAAAAAAATGAAAGAACTATTTTTTAGTGAGATGGTGTGCTGCTGTGAAGTTCAGTTACATTGTTCTATGCACTTTTTCTGGGGATACATGAACAAATGTCTATTCACTCCAATGCATCACCAAGGAGAGAAACAAAGAACTGGGTCCAGCTACCTGCAGTTTGGTGAGCTACTAAGTTCAATTGAGGTTGCTTCCAAAGCATGGGCAACTTATGGGTGGCCACACTACTAAAGGAAATGAGAATTCTCTCTCCCAGAATCTGTCAACTGCACGTATATCCCCCAGTGAGATTCAGAGCCCCAGGAGCTCTACCTTAGTCTCTGATGGAAAGTCAACAGCTCCATCTTGTTCAGGTCTCCCAAGGGTTGTTACAAGTTGTTACAATAACATTTCAAGAGGGCCATAGGCACGTCCAGACATCAGCATTCAACAGCATGCGTGAATTACAGATACCTGGATTCAAGTTAGAACCTCTAGCAAGGTGAGCTGAGTATGTGCCTTAACTTTTAGGTCTCAGTTTCCCCATATGTAAATCCCAGCAAATGGGCATAATAATACCTTCTAGGGTATAAGGGTTAAATACTGTCACAGAGAGACCTCCACATTCACCCAGTGTACTGCGATTTCTGAAAATTTCTCTGACACACTTGCTTCTAATTTTCAGCCCTTGTACAGTTTTGCTCCATCATTCCTCTCCTCTGATGCTGTCTTAAGCAGAAAGGATTTCTCTTTTGGAAACCTCCCCTCTTGCTCATGCCTTGATATCCAACAACACAACCCACATTTCCACCTGTGTGGCTAATAATTTCCACTTGTGTGGTTAATAAGCCAAATTCTGGGGACATGAGATGGCTCAGTGGGTAAAGGTGCTTTCCACCAAGCCTAACAAGCTGCATTCAATCCCTGGACCCACATGGTGGGAGAATAGCACTGATTCCCACATGTGATTCTCTTACTTTGGTAAAGAAAGATGCTATGGCATAGACATGTCACACAAACACACACACACACACACACACACACACACACACACACTTAACGTAATTAAAAAATGCATGTGCTCCATTTTCTTATTCTCGGTTAATGATGAGTTTGAATCTGCTGCTTTGCCCAAAACCACAGGCCTGTCCTTCCAAACACTCCCTCTTTCAAATACTATATTAGATACACATCACTTCCTTATATTTTCTGAAACCATTTCACTAATCAACTGTTTATTAAAATCCTTTTCAAGTTCTGTTTCTGTAGAAGCATGTTCTAAAATAATGATTTGTTTCCAGTAGAAACTTAGTCTGAGCTTAAATTAATTTTAACTGTACTCCAAAATACAAAATTCCAGAAGTTAATACTTGAGCAAGAGTCTATCTACCACTCTATGTCTAATAGTTCTTGGCGTTGTATCTAGTCCAATAAATTCTTCTCCTCACACTTTCTATGTAAATAGACTGTATTCACCACTGATAGACAAACCTGACATGCAGACGTTATCTAACATCCAGTTTTTGGCATTAGTTTATCCAATTAACTGACAGTATTAAGTTACTGAATTCTAAGAACAACTTCTGTTCTCCCAAGAAGGTACCCCTTATTCCTAGTAAGAGAGAAAAGGAATAAGGAAAGCTCCCATAATTTTGATGAATTGTGTATTATACAGAATTACTCAGAGATTGCTAGAACATGAAATTTTGTTCACTGGTATGTACACCTCTATTGGTACCAATAAAGACATTGTCACAAACAGAAATCCCATCTCCCATTAAAGTATGTCTTTAATGTCAGAGGTTTTATAGGTGTCTCCTTTCAAATAAACTAATTCTATTTGTTCACTTTTAAGGCTCTCATTTTTTGATTAAAATATAGCACTTAGATTTTCTAAAGGATAGTAGTGACTGTAGACATACAATGCATGCTATTTTTTACTCAACCTGTCATTGCCCTTACCTGAAATGGCCTTGGTTCTCAGGCCTTGAACGTCTTTTCAGACATCTCTCTATTAGTCTACACAGATACATACCTAACACATCGTCAAACACACATCAAAACCGACAAGGATGCACAGTGAGCTCATCTTCCCACAGTTCTTAGCAGGATATATCAGTAAAAAGTTCATGGAGATAATATACATAAGTTTGTCAAAAGCCACTGACTTTTTATCCAACATTTTAATTGTATTCCATCATGTGGTTCTACATTGACTTTTTCTACCCTGTGAATGCATGTAACATGTGCATAAGGTTTGTGTGTTTGAAGGTATAGATAAACATGTACCAGGATATGGAAGTCAGAGGTCAACCTCCATTGCTGGCCTTCACCTTCCATCTTATTTGAAACAAATCTCTATTTGTTCACAGCTGCATGTGGCAGTCCAGTTGGTCTGGGAGCTTCTTTTAAATTATATTCAAATTTAGCTCCATATTTTATTTTAATATAATTTTAAATTTCATATTTAAATATGAAAAATCTATTTAAATATAATTTTAACTTCCACTTCATTGTAAGAGTGTTTATGTAAGTTCTGGAATTTGAACTCAGCTCCTCATGATGCATGGCAAGCACTTTACTCTGCAGAGCCATCTCCCCAGCCCCTACTTTAAGTTTTCAACTTTCTACATCGAGATGAGTTTAAGTATTTATTTTTATTTTGATTCTTGGTTTTTCGAGACAAGGTTTCTCTGTGTAACAGTCCTGGCTGTCCTGAAACTCACTTTGTAGAACAGGTTGGCCTCGAACTCACAGAAATCCACCTGCCTCTGCCTCCAGAGTGCTGGGATTAAAGGTGTGTGCCAACACCACTGGCTGATTTTAAGAATTTTTTATTTGTACTCTATTATAAATGTTGCTTTAGATCGTGCAGTCTTGTGCTTGTCATGATTTTTGAAAAGACAAAACATTAGAAGTGGGATTTTGGAGTTTAAAAGTCATGGACTTTGCACTTAGACAACAAAGTGCTTTAATAGTTGTAACAATGTATAAATACTTTTAATATATTTGGTGATTTGTGTTTCAGGTACTGGATGAACACAATTGTAAATATTTTATTTTTCTATTCTGCTAGATAAACAGGATTTGCAAACTGACATCTTTTCATCATATTCGTTGTTTATTCTCTCTCAAGAATTCTCTGTTGAGATAATTTGCTCCTTTCATATCATATTATTTATGTATACACTTTTTATTTATAAAAGTGTTCATGCATTATGGATACTAATTTTGGTCACTGTCTTTGAAATCTTTAGCATTTTATTCTCTTATAGGATATCCTATTTGATACACTCAAATTATTGATATTTTCATTTCATATTTAAAGTTTTCTTAGCTCCATATTTTATTTTATACAATTTAAAATTTTATTTTTAAATTAGATTTATTCATGACATTATTTGTGTTATAAATGAAGGACTTCAGTATGACAATTTTATACATGTTTATCATTTTTCCAGATTAATATTAATTTAAAAATTAATTAATACAGTATTAATTAGTTTAATACCTTAAATATTAACTTTTCTTGTAAAATACTTGTAAATTATACTTTTATAATTTTAATTCAATAAACTTAAATGTATTTATATAATATTTTGATAAATGTACACACTGTAGGAATGTTATATTAAATTAAGCTAGCTAAAATAGCCATCAATTCACATATTTAGCTTCATTAATGGTGATGCTATTTTCTTAGAAATTTCCAGGCTTGAGACTAGTAGCTTACAACCACCTGTAAGTCTAACTACAGAGGATTCAGTGGTCTCTTCTGGCCTCCATGGCACCTGCAGACATGCACATACAGACACTAAATCTAAAAAATGGGAAATCCCCAGATATATGCCAGTATTAACTATGTTCATCCTGCTGAAGAGTTGATTACTAGAACTCATTCCTTCATCAAAACTTTGTATTCTCTAACCAATATCTCCTGTCTCTAATATCCACTCTGCACCTGTCTCTAACCTTTTGAATATATCCAGTTCTATTTGCTGCTTCTATGAGTTCAGCATTTTGGAGCCCTTTTGCAGGTATATCTGGCTTATTTTGCTTACCTTAATATCTTCTAAGGTTATCCACACCATGACAAATGGTAGGATTGCATTCTTTCATAACATTGTATACTGTTCATTCTATAAGTGTATGTGAGAGATGGATATATATTTCAAGAACTCAGGAAGAGTTGGCATTTGATCCCTCCCAAAGGCTCTAATTATTTATATACCTATTTGTTGTTATTTGGGGGTGGAGGAAAAGAGCTTGTGTCTCCTCCTTTACTGTATTCTTTACTAGTATTCTTCTTGTTGTTCTTGTATGTTTGGCTCTGCACTAGTGTGTGTGTGTGTGTGTGTGTGTGTGTTTGTGTGTGTGTGTGTGTGTGTGTGTATGCACATGTTTGGCTTTGTTATGTATTTGGAACTTAAAAGATGAAACTGAGAGAAACTTTGCCTCTCAAATCTCACCCTTGTTATAAAGGAAAAACTTCTTGCAGTCTCAGAAATTACCTGCTTTTCTGATCAATTTTAAGTTAAGAACTATATTCACCCCAACAATTAATTTCCTCTGTTCCCTAACCATATATTTCTTTCTCTTAGTTTTAAAATTACAAAACTTGTTCATAACTTATTGTGGTTTTTTGTTTGTTTGTTTTTGTTTTCATTTTGGGGTACAGGGTTTCTCTTTGTAGCCCTGGCTGTCCTGGAATTCTCTCTGTAAACCAGGCTGGCCTTGAACTTATTGAGATCCACCAGCCTCTGCCTCCTGAGTTCTGGGATTAAAGGCACACACAACAACCGCTTAGCTGAGACTGTGTTTTATTTATAAAGAATAGTTGAATACTGGGTAAGAAAAAAGTTTATTCACTGATTTTTATTTATTGTTTGCTGGGTGATTGCTCAGTGGTTAAACACTTGTCCCACAAGTGTGAGGATCAGAGTTTGACTCCTTAGTCCATACTAAATGGGTATGGCAGCCTGTCTTTAATGCCAAATGGGTATGACAGCCTGTCTTTAATTCCAGCCTTGAAATACATAGATAAGCAAGCTGGCTATCAATTAGTCATATCAGTGAGTGCTGGGATAGACCCTGCCTCAATGAACAAGGTAGAGAGTGATCCAAAATTATTTCTGATATCTACCTGGGGTCTCCATATGAGTGCTCACCCATGTGCACATGTATCAGCACACACTTGCTACACACATGCATATACATGCATATCACACATACAAATATAGGAAAACACAAAATGCTTGCTTTTCAGAAGTATTTATTTATTGAATTAATTTAAGATTGCCCTTTGTTGTTATTTCTGATAAATTGTTTGATTGCCAATATATGAACATTAAAAACTAAATGAGGTTTTAATCCATATATGTATTATTCCCTTATTTGCAGTTATTATTCCATGTTTGCATTGCAACAAAATATCAGGCACCATTATAAATCAATGATAATAGATCTATCAACAAATAATTGTCATTTTATTATCTCTGTGGATAAAGCTTTAGCCCTTAAGGTCAATAACTATAATATTAATTACCTTTCCAATAATTCATAATACTCTAGAAAGGTTTTTATGTCAGAATTCAATGGAACGATTACTAAATTTCTCTTTCCTTTACTTCAATGTGGCATCCAAATGCTTTCACCCTTTGCCTGCTTTGCTGTGCACAGATCCCCACTACTTTCTTTTTCTCTTCCCTCTCTACACCTCCAGTCAAGCTGTCATCATTCTCCACTGCTTTCTGCCCTCTCCATGAGAGTTTCAAGAGTAAGGGGGAAATGTATCACAAACCTTAATCACCTGCATGAGGCCCTTCAAGACAGTCCTCACGTCAAATAAACTGGAAATAGTGGCACATGACGATAATCCCAGCACCTGAGAAGAGACAGGAGGATCAGTAGTCCAAGGTCATCCTCAGCTACACAGTCAGTTCAAGTACCATAATTACTGTTCTTTTGCTATGATAAAACACTATGATCAAGACAATTCCCTAAAGTAAAACTTTAATTTGGGGCTTACAGTTTCAGATGGTTAGAGTCCATGGCCGTGATATCAGGAATCATGGGTGCAGCCAGGCAGGCATGGAATTGGAGCAGTAGCTGAGAGCTGAGGCAGGGAGAGAGCAAGGCATTTGGAATAGTGCCAGTCTTTTGAAACCTGAAAGCCTGACTCAATGACTCACCTTCTCCAAAGTCACACCTCCTAATCCTTCCGTAATAATTCCACCAACTACAGACCAAGTATTCAGTCAGAATAGTCTACAGGGGCCATTTTCACTCAAATCATCACAACCAGTTAAATTATACTGACACTGAGATCAAAATAGATAAGCTGATCCTCTTTTGTAAATTGAGAAATATGAGAGATTG
The DNA here is from genome assembly GCA_902168405.1 of Peromyscus aztecus. NCBI lineage: Eukaryota > Metazoa > Chordata > Mammalia > Rodentia > Cricetidae > Peromyscus > Peromyscus aztecus. The sequence goes on along the minus strand of CABHPQ010175091.1, from coordinate 8,146 downwards.
TGGAAGAAACAATACATACAGAATTGACAAAAGTCATCAAACCACAAAGGATAATGACTCATAGAAAATAATGAATGAATAAACTTATAGCTAAGCCCATCGTAATAAAACTGAAGAAATACAATTAGAAGATGAAAACCTTGCAAGTACTCAAAAGGAAAAGACATTGTCATAGAAGAGCTGTAAGGTGGCTGCAGATTTTTCAACAGAAAAGTGCAAAGCAGAAAATGATTGAATAAAATTTAAAAGTTTTATTTCTTTTCCACTTTTAAACCTTTTAGAAAATATTCTCCCCAAATAGCTATATCACAATTGCATAATAATTATATGAAAATAAAGACTTGCACTGATAAAACTCACCAGACTAACCCTCAAAAATAACACATTTCTGACTGATAAGATGACTCTGTTGTGTAAACTATTGGGGATATGTAAATAAACATCTACTGACTTACCCCAGATAGGGAACCAATGACAGAACAAAACAAGAGTACCATCAACATACAACTTGGTGATCTACTGAGTTTTATTGGGGTTTCTTACAGAAATATGAATGAAGGGTTACTTACAGGAGCAGAAATGACTCAAAAATAGCTGCATCACCAGAACCCACTAAACCACGAGAACTGGAAACCTGGAGCCCACTGCACAGCCTGCAGGCAGCTCAAAAGAGTTGGAGAGTGTTGTTTCCAGATAGCAAAATTCTGAGTCTCTTCCAGGCAGTCCAAATGGTCTCTGCTTCTTCCAAGCAGCTTAGTTTTTCTGAGAGTCATCCCCAGTAGTTCTTACTGCTTATATATGCTTGGGAAGGAAGGAGTAGAGTGAATCTGGACAGTTTTGGGGACTTCCTGAAGCCACTGAGTTGTGCTGTTCTTGAGCTGAAGGAATTTCCAGGCAGCATGGAATGTTTCACCTCCCCTTAGAACATCCCATTTTTTTTACCCCCTCCCCTTCAAAATCCTGTGTCTAAGCTTCCCTCCAATACTGAGGAAATGGCTGCACAAAAGCTCAGTGGGTAAAAGTACTTGCAGCTAAGGCTGATGACCTCACGTCAAGACCCATAACCCATACCATGGATGGACAGAACTGATTCCCAGAAGTCACCCTCTAACCTCTACATGTACACCATGTTGCTTCTTCCACAGATACAATAAATAAATGTAAAAAGGTAGTGTATACAAAAGTGTAAACTATTTGTACTTTGGCAACTGATATAACATGTGGAGTGCACATATATTAACAATTTTCTAAAGATTGCATTACTAGTATATCTTGGCCACTATATGGGTCCATTTATTTTCTATAAGTTCCCATTTCTTATGACTAAAAGGTTGAATTTAATTTCTCATATACATTTTAGGAACAATGAGCCTTAGTTTATTTTGTACTTTGTAGTCTTTTTTTTCTTCATATAAGTACTGCAGATTAGTGTCTTTTTTCTGTTTTTTTTTTGTTTGTTTTTTGTTTTTTGTTTTTTGAGGCAGGGTTTCTATGTGTAGCTTTGGTGCTTTTCCTGGAACTCATTCTGTAGCCCAGGCTGACCTTGAACTCACAGACACCCACCTGCCTCTAATCCAAGTGCTGGGATTAAAGGTGTGTGCAGCGGCTGCTGCCACTGCTGCCACCGCCACCCGGCGCATATTAGTGTCTTGCTCTGATTTATGGGACTGTGTTCTATATCTTTTTCTCTCTTCCATCATAGTTGTCTACTGCCATAGGAACTTTATTTCCAATTGGATAAAAACACTCTGTAAAATGTTGGAGCAAAATCACTTTAGCTTATTTTGGATTTGGTGGATCCCTTGTACATTCAAATTAAAACTAAAAATAGTTCTTTACCCCAATTTTCCTGCTGGTTGCTTCCCAGGTAAAACATCAAACAGGACGCTACCAACAACACTTGGATCAATATAACCTGACAATTATTTCATTTATACCTGCTTCATAAGTAGGAATTATATGGGAATGAAAGGAATGAATAATTATTGAGTGCTCAGTTACAAAAGAGACATCTATATCATGCCCTCCAAAGCTCAAGGAACATCAGAAGAGGAGGGTGAAGGAGTGGCAGGGAAGACTATGGAGCACTGTTCTGGTCATGACATGGCCACTGCATCATTACAGTCTACAGATGTGATTACTTACATAACATCTGAACAAGATTGGACCTGGCAACAATGTGTCATGGAGTAGAGAGTCATCTCAATCGTCACCCATCCCTGGGGATTTGTAAGTAGTTACTGGTTGATGGCAGCGGGAAAGACACTTTCTACAGTGGAGCTGTGGCAAGTTGCTCATGGTCCTATAAACAACACTAATGAGACATTTTGGATCACAAAAAGAAGAGCTGTGAGTAGAAAGGAGTTGGTTGGGAAAGGTAAGGTACTAGTGGAAGGGAAAGAGTACAAATGAAGGTAGTGGGGAGCAAAACTGATTGAAATGTGTTAAGTACACACACGAAATGTGATCATCAAATCTGTTATTATGTATAACTAATACATGCTAATAAATAGAACAAACAAGTAATGATAAAAGGAAGAGAAAGAAATATAACCTCTGCATTATGCAGATTAACCCATCATAGATTTTATTGAACATCTACTGTTCGCTCTGCTACTTTAGTCACAAAAGGCCTGTGAAGCAGATATTTGTATGTGATTGCTCATTGTCTTAGCAGGTCAATGAGGTGAATAGAGTGCAGCATTATGTACATGGAACATCTTCCTATCAAAGCAAAATTACTATACCAAGTTGTTTTAATATTTTCCTTCTCCAATTTGTTGAATATATGACTGTATTGTATTTCAAACACATGTTTATGTTACTAAAACATTTAGATACTCTCTTAAGCAACTTTTAAAAAGATAATGCTAATTTTATATGATTATATGCTTATCTATAAATTAGTAAAATTGGCCCCACATTAAACATTAGTAGACAATTTTATTAATGTCATCACAACATTGCATATCCAGGATGTGATTTTATTTAGTTTCTATTTCTAGAAAATCCTTAATAACCCACTATAAGCAAAAAAAACCTAGGTTATTGTACTTGCATCTGTCCCATGTACTGTGTGTACAACTATATTCTGTGTGGATCATCAATGATGGTCCTGATTTTGAACCTAATTACACTTCTCAATACCATGTGTGACACACCTGACTGCTGTGGGATAATGCTTTTGTACACTGGTTTAATAAAATGCTGATTATCCAGTATCCAGGCAGGAAGTATAGGTGGGATAAGCAGACAAGGAGACTTCTGGGAAGAGGAAAGCTGAGTAAGGAGATGCCAGCCCGCTGTCCAGGGAGCAGCATGCAATGGTACACAGGTAAAGCTGTGGAAAATGTAACGACATATAGATTAACAGAAATGGGCTGAGTTTAAGTGTAAGAGCTAGTCAGTAGTAAGACTGAGCTAATAGCTGAGCAGTTTTAATTAATATAAACCTCTGTGTTTGTACTTGGGACTGAGAGGCTGCGGACTGGGTAAGACACAGGAAAACTTTCAGCTACAACACTTGACTGAAGCTCAAGAGACTAACTGCTGTGCCTCCAAGGCTAGAACATCTTCTAGTGTACAGAAAACATCTAGCCAATAATTTTTACTGGCTTTATTATGTTGTTCTTATTTACTAATCTTTACACAATGACTCAAAGTTTTGAGTGCCAACCAAAGCCTTGGCCATATTTAAGTTTGATTCTTCACAAATAGGAAACATACAGGATTTTATGATCAGAGATTTCTATCTGAGGTTGTGTTCTGTGTCAATTACTTATATCACTCTTGTGACAAAATGGATGGCCAAAACAATACGAGGAAGGAAGGGTTTATTCTAGCTTATAGGGGAGAGGATCTTTCGATCACTGGGGAGAGTATATAGCAGCCAAGAGGCAGGCATGGGGACAGAGGAGGAAGCAGCTGGTCATACTGTATTTACAGAGGAGAAGTGCAGAATAAGCCTCAAAATGAGGTCACCAGGACCCATTCCTCCAGCAAGGCTTCACTTCCTAAAGGTTCCACAACCTCCCAAACAGCGCCATCAGCTGGGGACCAAGTGGGGGACAGTTCACACTAAAACCAAAGCAAGTTTCTTTCCTTGCTCTTTCTCCTTAGAGAAAATGATATTAAGGGGCAGTGCTCTGAATCTCTGTGAGTCTAGTTTTGTTTCCTCATATTGTGAAAACTTCCTTTTGTCCAGTTATTTATTTGTTTATTTTGAGTGCTTGGAAGCAAAGTTTAATCTTGTGGAGGAGCAGCAAATGTTCTTACCCACTGAGCCGTCTTACATCCAGCTGCATACATCCAGTTTTAAAAGAAACAACAACAACAAAAAAACCATTATTTGATGATGGAGAAATGCTTCATAGGGAGGAATTCAAAGGACTTTTAACTCACTTTTACATTTCTCTTTGGGCATTATTTTCTGTGTTCTGTTCTACTCATAATTGTATCAAACTACTTAAAGCAGGTTGAGTGAGTTCTAGGAACCAGTGAGTAAATACACACTGAAGTGAGTTTACCCACAAGAACTCCTCAGGGTTAGCATATCCATGTGCTAGAACATGAAAATTTCTCTTCTAAGAAAATCACAGACCTATCATAGCACAACCTTCTCAACAGACATAGTTTGCCTTATTTATTTATAAATATTAACTATAAAGTGAGATCTGGTTGACATCTCAACAACAGCTGCTATGTAGATTTTATGGTTTTTAAAATCGTGTGTGTACTTGCATGTGTGTCATGGCACACATGTGGAATTTGGAAGACAACTTGAGGGAGTCATTTCTCTCCTGCTATGTGGGTTTCAGGTGGGGACCCCAGGTTTTCAGTCTCAGCCTTGAGTGTCTTTCACCCAATAAGCCATTTCACTAGTACCCTGTATGGATATTACTTATGTACTGGGGTTTTAGTACACTAAGGAGTAAGGAGATAGCATTTTCTTTGTGTATCTTTGTTAAATTATGGGCTCCTTGAGGGCAAATGTTCCTTGTCTTTGTTTTTTACTGTTACAAAATATATGCAACAGATGAGGTAGTTTATAATGAAAACAGAATTGTTGCTTCATGTAATTGTAAATAGAGAAGTTCAATGCCAGTGTGCCAGCATCCGGTAAGAGTCTTGTTACATCACAACAGGGTGGACCACATCCTGTAATGAAAAAGAGAGCATTCGAGCATTCATGGGGAGACAGGAAGCAGAGGAAAAACAAGGGAGAGATGGGGGGAGGGGGAATGTGGGGGAAGGGATCAGAGAATAGAGAGAAGAAGAAGAAAAAGAAGAGAAGGAAAAAGGGGGAAAGGGATAGGGAAAGAAAGAATGAACATACAAGAAGGAGCAAACTCATTCCTACAATAGGGATATTATTCCAGATGTCCAAAAGGATGGACACCTCCTATCCCCAATGCTTCTTAAAAGTCATATCTCCTAATGTGATCCTAATGTCAAATTTCAACAGAAGTTTGGGAAAGAACCCGTAACACAACCTACAAATCCCCAGTGTCTCAGAAAATACTTAAACATACTGAATAGTACGTGACATCCAGAGTGGAGGGAATGAGTCTTGTTAGCTTCTAATTGCTTTTTAATCTCCAACACTAATGCACATTAGTTTGTGAAAGAGAATAGCACTTAATGGGTGTCAGAGGACAAATCAAGAAGTTAGCTGGAAGAAGAAGGAAATGACATTGAACATCAGGAGGCTGGACCTTTCCCAGAAGTAGAGCTATCTGGTTTGGGTAACATTTTTGTAGCAAGTGATTCTCAATTGCTACATTCATTAGCAGTGGTCTCAGGTGTATTTTTTTTACAAACTCTTTCATTCTTTTCCTGACTCTCTTCTCCCCAAGTCTTAGACATATTAGTCAGCTCTTTGCTGGCCATCAGCATTAGCAACTTTATCAAGCATAACATCTATCTCTAATATTCCTCACAGATGGTCTTTCTCTACATGAGCTACTTTGTCAAACATGACATTTACTTATAAGGTTGCAAAGGGGTAGATTAAAAGCTTCCTCATAATTTTTACTGCTACAGGTCATTCTTTTTCATATCTCCTTGGTAACGTATTAGTTACACCATGTTGTCTCCCTAGATATCCAAGCTGAAGCAACTGAAAATTTATGCATCATAATTAGCTTAAATAAATGACTTCTACTTTGATTTCATTTTTCATTATGTCTACAAAGGGATTGGTCTTGCAGATTTTACAAATCAAGTCAAAGGCCCATCATCTTTTCTGTGTGTTGGTGTCTTTGTGTTTTCACACGTGTGTATTTGTGTGCTTGTTTAATCATACACTTCAAGTATTTGATAGTTAATATTGATTGCTAACAAGATCTATAATCACCTATGAGAAAACAAACAAACAAACAACAAACCTCTGAGCAAGATTGTGAGGGAGTTTCTAGATTGGAGTAACTGTAGTGGGAAGAACCATCTATTTTTTTGAATATTAGTTTGAATGTGGTTCAGCCTCATTATCTCATAGGGAGTGTCACTATTAGGAGGTGTGGCTTTGTTGGAGTGGCTATGGACTCCATGGAGGAAGTGTGTCACTGTGGGGGCAAACTTTGAGGTTGCCTATGCTTAGGATACCACCCAGTGTCTCAGTTGATTTCCTGTTGCCTACAAGATGTAGGACTCTCAGCTACTCCTCCAGTACCACATCTGCTTGCATGTTGTCATGCTCCTCGCCATGATGATAATTGACTGAACCTCTGAAACTGTAAGCAAGCCCCCTCAATTAAATGTGTTCCTTATAAGAGTTGCCATGGTCATGACGTATCTTCACAGCAGTAGAAACCCTAATTAAAACACCACCCTAATTGTGGCACCATCCTGTGGGCTGGGACGTGGACTAAATACAGACTAGATGATGAGTTGAACATTAGCTTTCAGTTCTCTTTCCCAAATGTGCATTCAATATGGCTAGATGCCTCCTAAAGCTCCTGCTGCCATGATTTACATCATGAGGGACTGTAATCTCAAACTATGATCCCAAATAAACCCTTCCTGACTTAAGTTACATTTGTCAGGCATTGTGTTATAACAGCACAGCCATCAATGTATGCTACATGTGACTTGACTATAAGTGTTGAAATTATTAATATAAAAGAAAACTATAACATGGAAAAATCTGAGTATATGTATAATTTAACTAAATAACATGACGGAAAACATTCAAAAATATTTCATCTGCAATATGTCAACAATGAAGTCTTTTGGAGTATCTCACTTAAAAGAAAAAATTTTAAGCAAATATTTAAAACTACATGGAGAAAGCTAGTGGGGATGTTAAAGATTTTACAGTTGAATGCTCTGGATGTACCATCAGTCTCCAATCCTTTTTATTTTGTGCTCAGTTCTGACATCAGTAATATATGGAGAAGTTTTTCCACCTTCTGGACTCAGCATTTTTTTTACACTAGGGAGCAGAAGATTCTAGCCCCTGGCCTGATGATTCCTTTTTGTAATCGAATGTCTATTGCAAATTTCCTCGTATTGTCATTTAAATATGCAGTTAATGCTTCCTTTAATACTTTCCTGGATTAAAAATAAGTGGGCTGAACTTTGAGGCATGACAGTGACTCAGAGTGGGTGCAAAGGCACTTACTGCCAAGTCTGAGGACATAAGTTCAATTCCCGGCTCCCACATGGTAGAAGCAAAGAACCAACTAAAGTAAATTGCCCTCTGAACTCCACAAAATCTGCAGAGTCTGTGCAACCCATGGCACTATACAAAATAAATTAATAAATAAGACTCATAGTCTAGTAAGCTAAAGTAGTACTTTAGGAACTATTATTTTGGTGAGGAAAAAATTGCAAAGAAATTTATGAAAATGTTTCCCAACTGAGAGGACCTTCATGCTGGATGGCAAGATTCACTGGGTACTTTTTCCTTGCAAATCCATTGGGAAAGAAGAAGTCTCATATCAAAGAGGACCTAGGAGCTTCAGAGATCAAAATAATATGAAATAAACTGTTATACCATGAAGATAGGGTATGTTTGCTTCTTAAAAGTAAGAAGAATAATTCCAAATGTTATTAATAATTTAGTAGACCTCCACAAAACCCAATGCAAAAGCAAGTTTAGAAATGATATTGGTCCATTAATTGTATTTTAGAGTCATGCTGATGG
>CABHPQ010175090.1:24192-45493 GCA_902168405.1 Peromyscus aztecus | reverse complement strand
TGGCAAGAGGCTTTCTTCACGGTGGACGGAGGCAAGCTGAGACAGTGCTGCTGCAGAGCTGGCTTCTGTTCTGTACCCTCCTTTTTCTCCGGGTAGGGCCCCAGTCCATGGAATGGTGCTACCCACATGCAGGGCTCTCTTCCTCAAGTTAATCTATCTTGGAAAAACACTCATCAATTTCCCAGATGATCAAAATCTAGTCAAGTAACCATGAAGATTCACCATCACAAGGCACAGTGTGCATAAAAGAGATTTTTCAGTATCCATGAATCCAAACAGTCATCTTTCTGTTTTTAACAAACATTTCTTAAGCACCACCCCCTGTCTGCCAGATGCTGAGTTAATCCCTCGAGTCCAGTAGAATGACAGAGAAGTTAGTAAAGCATGCGATTTAGAGAGTCTGGGACAGAAATGGAGAAGTTTGCTCAACCACACACTGAATGCAAAGGACATAATAAAAAGTCCATGGCACTCTTCCCTTATTGAATATAAAGCATAGGATAACACAGGCATGTGTTAATTAGTGTTTCCTCCTCAACAAGTACTAACTCCTGAGTAGGAGCCTTGAAGTTCACATCATCTGTCCTGGTAGAACAATCTTGAACTTGACTTTGTAAAGCAGCAACACTTTAGTTCCTATCTAGAGCCTGTGACCTAGAAGGTTTCATATGAATATCAAGGGGTTACATGATTTCTTCCATTTTTATAAAGCATTGATTTTTAATGACAATTTCCCTTAACTCAGTCCTTTCCTCATGGGCATCAAAGCACTTGGGACTCTTGTCAAGACAGAGCCTGTAATGATTTTAAATCCATACATATTCTTCCCCTGCATTATCTACCCCTTTCTTGGAGTCAGAATCACCTTAATTGTTGGGTAGCATTTATTTACGTTCCTGCCCTGCACTGTACATTCTTTTCTGTCTTGGGCACCTAGGCCCCGGAAAATGCTCCATCCTCCCAGAAAGAACGCAGGCATATTGAAATACATGAACTAAATAAATGGACTGAGACAACAGAGATCAGAAGAGTGGGTCTTGCCAGCTATGGCTAACGTTTAGGAGTGGGTCTGGTTGACACCCAACTCTGTCACTTCCTGGTTTGAGACTTTAGCAAACATGCAATCTCTCTGGGCCTTTGTGGTTTGCCTGCCATGTGGGGATCATGAACAGAACACTCCTCTCAGTGCCTGGGAGGAGCAGATAGCAATGTGTGTAATGGACAGAACACGTGCATTTCTGGTGGTAAACATATGGCGGATTTTCAGAAAAGAGCAGACGTTGTCATGCTGGGTAACACAGTGGAAAGTGAGGAGATTGGGCGTTTCCTGGGCCCTGGGCTGGTCTTTGCTTTTGTCTCTCAGCCTTCATAATACAGAATCAACACTCCTCCTGGCCCCAAACCAATGCATTTTTACTTTGAATCCCCCCGCCTTTTTTTTTTCTTCTTATTGCCACAGTTCACATGTTTACTCTTCTGCCTCCCACTCCCATTAAGCATATTTGATAAGAAAATGACCCTGGCCTGATTGGAAAGCCCAAGCTACTCATTTGTCACGGAATTTACAAAGCTGGTAGGCTGGTCTCATTCAATCAGGAGCCCAATTTCACTGCATCCTGTAGCATGGGGGCAGGGGTAGAAGTGTGGGCAGGTTTGGTGGGTGGTGGGGAGCCCATCTCCACTACCTACACTTGCTCCTAAAATAGCCACCGTTGTTTTCCTGTTTCTTGTCAACTGGAAGCTTATTCTGAAGTTAGACCAAGTGGAAAAACACAAAGGCCCCTAGGTTTGTCCAGCTTTGTACCATTAAATCCGAGTGGCAAGTGTGATGGAGGAGGGGCAGCTTCATTACACAGTCAGCGGAGCCTTTTAGCTTCAGTAAGTGAGTCTGACTCAGGAATGCAGGCGATTGTATCTCAGAAAAAAAATCAATATTAAGATGCACAATTGCTCCCCTGGTATCGAAAGAATTAGTTGATCTACATGCTAAATGACAAGGCTCTTGATAACAGGGATTATGTGACCTGCCTTTCCAGCCAAGGCTGCTGGGGACTGTCCTTTAGGTCCCCAAGGCAGAGATAATCTAATTAGAACAACAAAGACCAGGTCCATTTGAGAAGAAAGTGACATGGGGTGGGTGGGGGTGGGGTGTGACTGTTGAGTATGTGGGACTGTGTTTGGTCTTGAGGGGCAGGGGTGGGTCCACTTAGGGCAGAGGCACGTAGGTGGGATCTGCTGGGGAGGGAGGCCTGGAGGGGAGGGGTGGACAGAGGTCACCTCTAAAACATGGCTTAATCTGCACTCTGGCTCCACAAACACTACCACACTGGCTCCCAGACTCCAGCCAGACTTGACAGGACCAGTGAGCAAGGCTCCAGACATCTAGACACTCAGGGGTCCTCCAGGAAGGAGACAAGTGGCCTGAGAAACATTTGGAACCTTCTGATCAGACTCCTTCCTCTGGGAATTCCCCGCCATTCAGAGCCAGGCCCCGGGGGCTGTTTTACCTGCCCAGGACAAACTGAGACTAAGGTCACGTTCTGTGGATCCCTTCTGTCATCCCTTCCGATCTCACCTGTCTCAGGCGCTTGACAGTAAATATTTCCATTTTAAATTGGTTGGAAATAACTCTCCCTTCTCTCTCTCTCTCTCTCTCTCCCCGTAGATATAGATATAGATATAGATATAGACATAGATATAGATAAATAGATGTAGATATATCTGAGCATTGTGAGTTGGAGACCAGCTTTGGCAACACAAAGAAACCCTGCCTCAAACAACCAAAACAAACAAACAATGGAAAGTGTGTGAGAGCTATTTCAGAGGTTCAGCAAGCAAAACATGGTGGTGATATATATGTATATGTATATATATATATATACATATACATATATATATATCGAGAGAGAGAGAGAGAGAGAGAGAGAGAGAGAGAGAGAGAGAGAGAGAGAGAGAGAGAGAGAGAGACGGGGTTGCTCTGCTTTGTGGGTTTGGAATGCTCTGTACACTAAGAAACTTTCATTCATTCCAAAAATGTTTCTGAAATTTTGTCAAACTTTTAAAAACAAAAATCAATGAAGCTGCATTGTTAAGCATAAAAACCAGCCCTGTAAGGTCTGTTCTTACTTTCTATTCCCTCCATGCCTTTTGGGAAAAGCCGTGTGGTACTGTGGGGTTAGTCACACCAGAATGGGCTCTGCTGCAGGTGGCTAACTTATGGCCTTCTAACTGTTATTGGGAGTATAGCAGGAAGCCCTTGCCAGCTGGGAGAAAAGCAAAGGGCAGAGGAGCTCACCGTGGCGTGAGGCAAGACCCTGTACTGCAGAGGTAAACTGCTGTGTCTGGCTGCAGCTTGGCTGCTCTCTGTGGGGGCAGCAGGAGTCAGGAAGCTTATGCAGAGACTCGTGTCCTGATCAGATGGATGGGGAGGATCCTGGAGGGCATTCCAGGCAGAACTCAGAGGCAAGGAAAACTTGGTCAGAGAAGAAAGCCACGCGGAGCAGAAGGATGGAGATCCTGGGGCTCACACTTGAGGTCCATTGAGCCAAGAACTTCCCATATCAGTGTCTGATTTTCCTCAACTGTAAAAGAAAAGGCTTGGAATGGATGCAGGTTATGGTCTGTCTGGACACAGAGTATCTAATCCTACAGACAGATGCCAGCATGAAAGCCTCCAGGGTGAGCCTCTCAGTGTGTCCTCTGGAGGAAGAGCAGGAGAAGGATGAGATGGGAGCACTCCTGAGCTACTGGGTTAGAAGCTGATTGGGAACTGGTAGCATTAGACACTGTTTGTGTTGGATGATCTGTTCAGAGCATGGGGCCAGGGCGCCTTGTGGTCTCCCAGTAGGAAGCTGATGAAAGGTCTCATCTGGAAACAGCTTTCTCTAAGGATCAAGAATACTGGGAAACGGTTTTCATATCGTTGTTTGTTTCCCTCCACATATCACCCTGGCCTTGTCCTCATCTTCACATGATCAGTTTGGCAGATGTTCCCACCCAAAGGGAATTCGCAACAAAGCCTCTTTTCTCACCAGTGACGTCCCCTGCTTCCTGGCCTGCCTCTTTGGCCTCAGAAGGATGCATTTTGGAGACATGAGTTGAGGATGGATGAGGTCATGGCTCTATGCAACAGGCTAGGGAAATGGTATCTTTGTTTGTGGCTGGAACTGCATGTCTTCCATCCAGTGTGTGGACCCAAATTTGTTACTGTTTGCCATGTAGCTATCAAGGGTTTGGCCCCTGGGAGCCAGCTTGCCAGTGGCTCTTGCAAAACTTCAAGAATGCAGATAAAGTTGAGAACTCTGGAGCCATGGAATGTGAATGTCTAGAGAGGCGTTTTCTTGGTTTGACTTAATTTATTAATTTATTTATGTTTCTGCAGAGGCTTGATCATACTTGACTTCCATTTTGAAATGTGTTTTCTCAGGCTTCTACATGTTCATTCATAGACTGAGTATGGAAGGGCCCAGATGAAGAACTTAACATGGCAGGAATAAGGTCTGTCTTTCAACATTTGCTGTGGGTTAGGAAGCTTTTTGACTAGATGTTAAATAAAGCAAACTCCTCCTGTCTAGTGTCACTTCAAAATGCACCCAGGAAGGACTTAGCTAGACTAAATACAGGAAAATTAATCTTTATTGACATTTTTGTCTCAACATTGTAGGTGCTAGATATGAAGAACCAGTATCATAAGAAGCTGAAGGTGGTTTTGCTTGAGTTGGGCTTTGTTGCATATCTAGTCTCCTATCTATGCATACAACCATCGTCTAGATTCTTACCTAACTGAGGCCTCTTCTGTGCTGTGCTCTGAGGTTAGCATGGTGAATTAGGCAGATCTGATCTCCATCTTTGCACATCCACAGCTGGAAGGGGTTGGAGAATAGTGCACGTGACCATCTGTGTGGGTGGATGCTCATAAGAGGGTTACACTGTAGCCAGAACAGACTGAAAACACATACACCCTGCATACTCTTTGTGACTAGATGGACAGTGGATGAACAAACGGACATGAGAAAGAACACAAGGAGTACAAATAAATGGATATAACGGAGCCCAATTCAGAGTTTCTGCTCTTATTTAAGAGCTGGGGGAGTTATTCCTATAACCAAGAACTTTTTTACTTTATCTTTAAGACTTCATCTTTAATACTAAGTTGGAGGGGGAAACTAAGATAGTGAATTAGCTTGAATCATCTTGACCCATCTGTCTTCTGTAGTGAGCAGAGGCATTCATTTAGAGCTCTTAGGTTGGGTCCCTCCTCTGCCTTCTGAAGCCTTTGCTTCTCTTTTGTTACATTGCAAATGGTAGTATACTCAGCTCCCTGAACCACTGGGTTCTTTATCCAGAGAGTCAATTAACCTCTTATTTAAAAAGAAAAGTTTTATTAGAAAACAAATTGTGTCTATACTAAGCACATGCAAAACTTTTCTTTGTCATATTGCCCTAAAGAAAGCTGCATCATAGCTATTCATATAGCACTCACATTGTATTCAGTATTATGAATAATCTAGAAAGGATTTAAAGTGTATGGGAAGATGTATGTAGGCTATATGCAAACATTACATCATCTTATAATAAGGGGCATGAGCACTGTGGATTTGAATAATCACAGTGGGTCCTGGAGTCAGCGTCTCTCAGAGCCTGGGGCTCAACTGTGTTCATTCTCTCTATTGTTGTTGTGAGACTTGGACCAGTGCTTAGCCTTGTCACATTAGAAGCCTCTAGCTTAAACCTGCTAAACTAGAGTGGGCTGGAACAGTATTTTCTTGCTTTCCAAATGATAAGTAGCAATCATAGCAGGTTTAAAGCAAAGTAATTACATCCTTCACATAACTTACTAATGGAACCTTAATTACTCTAGTGGATTATTAACATTCTCTCTCTCTCTCTCTCTCTCTCTCTCTCTCTCTCTCTCTCTCTCTCTCTGTGTGTGTGTGTTTCAGGGATGTAGATATGGCTAGCTTCCCCTTAACCTGAATTCCCCTTAGCATGAATAGCACAAAATTGCATCTTAAGTGATTTGAAAAGTGTTGTGTCTTGGTATTGAGTAGGGAAGGAAATAATAGAAAAGTTTTCTTCCCAAGTAGATATAAGAACAACATGGTTTTAGGAGAGAATGGGACAGGTTGTGGTACCAAAAGCAGAACCTGTAACTTGTTTGGTAAGTAGAGGGTCACAAGTGTGCATGACTCTGGGCAGAGCTACTTCTAAAGCTTGTAGCCCTGACTGTGAGGCTTTGCTCACCATGGCAAGACAATGCTGGCACATGCAGCCCCCTTGCCAGTTGCTTGGTTTTTAGGAAGAGTAAGATGGTCATTCATCCCATGAAAAGCCCCTAGGAGCCAGGAAGAAAATGGCTAGAAAGAGAGCAGCCATGTGGGTCTCTTTTAGCCCAGGAATAGGCAGTGCACAGAGCTTTCTATCTATCAGTGTCACAGTTCTGTTGTAATAAATCTCATAAGCTTAACAGCTTACAAAAACACATCATTGCTTCATAGCTATCATAGGCCAAAAGTCCAGGTGGGGCTTTGGGCCTTCTGCTTGTGGTGCCCCCAGAACACAGTCAAAGACTCAGTGGGAATTCTCATCTGGAGGCTGGGCTGGGAAGAATTCACTGCCAGGCTCCTTCAGATTGTTGGCAGCCTGTTTCCTTAGGGCTGTATTAGGACTGAGGAGCAGCCTGGGGCTCTCAGCCAGAGACTGCCTTCAGCTTAGCGATCACTGAGAAGTATCTACAATGGGCTTCTCAACATGACCCCGTACCTCACCATACCAGTGAGGAGTGTTTCCGGTATAAACATGTGATGGATACTTTAGTAATGTAGTCTTGGCAGGGACACCTCATCATCTTTACCATATTCTTTGGTTAAGAAAAGTTCAGATCCCAGTCACCCACAGGCATGGTTAAGGGATTGGGAGTGGAGATAGTGGAGGTCCTTACACTGTGTACATCACTGTGACTCAATCTTTCGTTTTCAAAGCTATTTTAGTGACAAGAATAGCTTCGGCTTCTTCCTTTAGATGTCTTCTCCAAACATAGCCCCTCTAGACGGTGTTCTCATCCATTCCTGGTCTCAACTCCAAAATACTTTCCATCCTCTGAAATCTGGCCATGATCTACGGAAGATTTTATTGTGAACAGACAAGGTAAATTACCTGTTTAACTCCCTCTCTTGGCCCACTTCTGTTTATTTTTTTTTTAATTTTGTACTTGTTTTGCATAATAGCTAAATGCACTGTGCCTTGGATTCTCACCTTCAGCACCTTCAGACTTAAATATTTGACGCACTTTTAAACGTTCCTTCCTGAAGTTTGCTCCGTGAGTTTTGAATTATTATTATGACTCCCCTTTGGTAGAACTCAATGGTGCTGAAGAAATGGACAGCCCACTAGTCAATAAGAAGCTTTTATGATTTTTCTTTCCAAGCATTGTTTTAGTTCCAGGTCCACAAACAGCAATAGGTGATAGAAAATACTCTTCCCAAACAAGGATTCAGCCAGAGAGCAATAATTCAAGTATTTCCAAGTCCTTGCATTTTTTTTTGTTGTTCTTAGAACAACCAGTTCCCAAAAGGTAGAATATATTGTTTTATTCATGCTTCCCACCATGAGGCTATCAGTGCTTCTTCCCAGCAAGTGTGGCAGTGAGGCCAGCCCCACCATCTCTAGGGGCTCTGTGCTAAGGACAGATGTTCTGGGCAGTGGTCAGTGGAGGGAACACTGAGTCCTTGTCTATGGCAGCATGGCTGCATCCAGCGATGGCCACCACTTTCAATCCCAGATCTGTTATTTACAACTCATGTACCCTAGAACGAGATATTTGGCCACTGTGCCTCAGTCTCCTCATCTGTAAGACAGGGAACAAGACCACATGTGGAATGCTTGAGTCTCCCCCAGCCTAACACCAGGAACTCACCGAGTGTTAACTAATAATTACTCTTCCTCCCAGGGCTTCATTTCTGCTAATGTTAAAGGACATTAATGAGGCTTCATATTTTCTAGAATTGTCTTCCTCAGTTTTAAAATGTGAAATTTCAGGGAAGACATTAATATGAAACAATCAGTTGTTCTGATGTAACTTTTTGATCAGTACCTTTACACCCATTTCATTCTTCCTGTTGAACAGGATGGCCAGGATCTCTTGTATTGGATATTCATCTTCTTGTATTCAGTTCTTTATCAGGATTATAAAGATTTACCTGACCTGAAAGGTGCTATCTATCTTTCTTATGCTAGATTATTTCTCAGTTTAACTTACTATTTTCATGACCCAGGAATGGTCACACATGCTTGCAATCTCAACTCTCTGGAGCCTGAGGCAGTAGGATCACACATTTGAGACTATCCTGGGCTACATTTGGAGACCGTAGATTTGCATTAGTCTTCACTTTCAAATTGGAAAAAGAGATTCAGGGTGAGGGCCATGCAGGCTAATCTCATTCTCACAGTGTATGCTGCTCGGCCAAGATGAACAGAATGGGCCAATGTGCTGGCACGCAAGAGGGCATGTGTCACCAGCCCTGCTTGCTCTGACAGTGTATGCGTGTAGCAGCCTCAGGCGTGAGGGAAGTTTCTGGCTGTTCAGTCGTCACCACAGATCAGAAAGACCTATAGTCCAGAATGTTCGGGAAATCTCACTCATACTTCTCAAAATTTACTGCAACAGCTTGGGCCTCTGAATACATTTGAGGGATGTGTGTTTTACTTAGTAACTTTGAATTGTGTTATTTTTTCACTAGGATCTAATGTCCAAAGTGACCAATGATTCTCTATCATGACAGTAGGTTAGGGAAGTGGTGATATTTCTGTGGTCCATCCCACCATGGAGTTACTTAGCTATTTTATATGGGGCTCTTAGTGAAATGAACATGATAAGAAGAACCCACCAGTGACTCCCAGGAAACAAGTTTCATGAGCAGACCTAAGTTTGAGGTACTAACTGTCCACAGATGAGATGGCAATCAGAAGTTAAACTCCGGTAGTATTGTTAATAACGGTAGCCAGAGAAACATTCTGAGATAATTATTAGTCAACTACTGTACATCAACTACAGTACTAGTTCATTTATTTAACATACATAATTGAAATATTTAAAAATATTTTAAAATTCCAAAGTCCTCAAAAATACCTTCACAAATTCCTGGGCATTGACACTTAGCATAATCTTTTTGCTTCTAATTTAAAATAGATTTTCAGTTTAATTTATTGAAAAGCTGGGGTAGCACCATGGGTCACATTTCATTACATTCTTATTAATGGCACCCATATGAGTATTCAATAACATGTTAAATTAAATTATGTTATTCAATAGTGGGAAACCTTTAACTAGAAGTGTACTTTCTGAGTCCATTATAACTTGGGCAGTATCCATTGTATTTATAAATTTTTGTGCACAGGCCTAAACATACATCACTTTTAAATTTTGTGTGAATGTCTTAAAAAGCCGCATTAAATTCCCAAATTAGTGGGATGGAAGAGGAGAAGCAATTGGCCTAATGCTGCTGAGAGTCACAGCTTGTTGTGAGTTGACCAGAGGATGGTGACGTTGATCAAATTGTCTCTACCGCATTATCCCGGAAGAGACTATTCCTCTGTGGCTCGTTCAGACAAGAGCACCACTGAGCTGCTGATTGAGGGGTGTGGAAAGGACTGATAGAGAGAAGAGAAAATATTTGACTCCAAACACATTTTTAAAACGTGATGGTGTTGATAGTCCTTTCAGTTAAGCTTTGGCCCAGCATCCTCACTTCATTTATGTAATTATTTGGGGACAGGGATGGCCAAGTGATGATGACTCTTCATCTGAAACTCAGATTTGCTGGCATCACACACACAGAGATGCGTGGTGGGCACTTCCATCTGATGGTAAATGGCATACATTAAGAGGTTTGTTGTCAGGCTTCCAAAGGGAGAGACAGCAGGAAGCTTGTTGATTTTAATATGATTGATTAGTGACCTATATTCTAAATGGTGCACCTCGAAAAGTGTGCAAAATCATCCTTTTTCAGGTTGGAGATCACCATTGCACAGCCATGTCAGCTAATTCTGACTGAACTGTTAAGATGCAGCTCCTGGGGTCCTCTTGGCCATGCTCTGGGGAAGGCTTGTTTCTGTCGTCTGTTCTCTGAAAACGTGTACTGCAAGTTGAACTTTTTGCATAAGGCCAGTTGAAGTGAGTTTCCATTGACTCGGGTACAAATGAGAACACAATAGGGCTCCTTTCTATCTCCCTTTTATTCTCTCAAATTACCTGTGAGTGCCATTTCCAGAGCAGGTGTGCGGAGTGTGTGTGTGTTGGGGGGGGGGGTGGCTTGTGGGCCACAGGACCAAGGCAGAGTGTCAGCAAGTTCAGAGCTCAAGCCAGGGCATGCTACAGAAGCTTCTGGTTAGAAAATGTTCCTTTCTCCCTTAGGAAGCCCGAAGCTTTGTCCCAAGGAGTGAAGCAGACCTGTGAGCTGCAGCTGTGCACAGCAGCACTTGAAGGATGTCTGGCCAGCCAGGGCACCCAGGTGCCATTGCTCACTGGTGAGAGGAAGACTCACGAATGGAGGGGAGAGTCGGAGAGGAGGGACTTTTGGGTAGGGTTATCAGCCGAGGGTCAGTGAGCTTTGCACTCCAGTAACACCCTTCAGCTAAACGTTAAACTGTACATTGTCCGTCTCCGGCCCTTTTCCTTCAGGATACAGGGCATAGTCTATTTTTGGCTTCTATGACAGAATACTCGTAAGTAAGTGACTTACAAATTACAAAAATTTACCGTCTTGTGGATCTAGAGGCTGGGAAGCTCAGGATCCAGGGCAAGGACAGCAAGAGAGACAAGAGAGATACATATATGTATATACGTATGTGCGGTGTGTGTGTGTGTGTGTGAGAGAGAGAGAGAGAGAGAGAGAGAGAGAGAGAGAGAGAGAGAGAGATGCATGTATCCTTCCCCCCCTTTCCTGTCTCCTCTGTTGTTCAGGACTTTGGATTCCGTTGTCTAACTTATCTAAGAAAAAAAAAAGTCCAACAACAGGGTTGCTGTGGCCCCTCCCTGGTGTCTCTTCCACCGCTCCCTGCTGCTCTTATCACACCGTTTCCAGATGAGTGAAAATGCAGAATAATCCGCTCGCTCACTTAACCTCGCTCCACCTGTGCCAGCGGCCGGCCTTACAGCAGTCTCACAGACAGAGATCCTGACGCAGGTCGGCCCAAGCACAAGGAGCCCCGGGTGACTTCTCCTTGGGAGTACAGGGGCCCGAAAATGGAAACACATCCTTGCACATTCTTCCTGTTTTCACACCTCAAACCCCTGCAGATTAGTGGAACTTGTCAAAGCTGAGCGCCCGCCCTTCACCCTGTGCGTTCATTTGCTGTTCAGTGCAGGGCTGAGGCTTTTCTCACTGGGGGAAGCCCCTTGGTGCCTAATGGTCACAGTGCGCTCACACCAGTTGACTTATAAACAAGAGAAGTGGATGTCTGGTTGTTGTGTCTGGGGACTGAAGTACCCAATCAGGATCAATAAGGTTCTGGGGAGGGCTGCTTCTAGTCTGCAGCTCCCAGGTTCTGCTTTGTGTCCTTTTGTGGTGGAGTAAGAGCAGGAAAGTGCGCTACAGTCCACTAATGGGACTCTGGCTCCAGACTCACACCCCAAAGGTCCCACTTTCCACTCCCATCACACTGGGGCCGGAATTTCCACATACAGAATTTTGGGGGTACGGTAGGGGTAGGAATAGAAGTAGGTTGTGGGTAGGGAGGTGTCACAAACATTCTGTCTTTTGCTACTGTGTTTGAGCCTCTTGTAGACATTTTCCCCCTACCCACTCAGTTTTCAACATTCATATGGCTGTTATAAAACCAGTGAGATTTAGATAAAGTCAATTGTCATTAAAATTCTGAACTGAAAATCCTGCCCAGCTTCCAGCCAGCATATATTTGCTCTGCCTGGTATTCTACTTACCTGAAAACTATTCTCAGTGCCAGGCACAGTGGCATATGCCTGTAATGTGAGCACATGGGAAGCTGGGGGAGGAGGATTGCAAGTTCAAGGCCGACCAGGGCTATATAAAGAATTTGAGGCCAGCCTGGACTATTACAGTGAAACTCTGTCTTCAACAAACAAAATGTATTTCTTTTAAAATTTATTTTGATGTGTGTGTGTTGCCTGCATTTATGTCTGTAACATATGTGTGCCCATGGAGGCCAGAAGAAGGCAGATCCCTTAAACTGGAGTTACAGATGGCTGTGAGCTGCCATGTGGGGCTGGAAATTAAACCCAGGTTCTTTGGAAGAGCAGCCAGGGCTCTTAGCCTCTGAGCCGTCTTTCCAACTCCAGATTGTATTTTGTGGCTTCAGCTTTTCCATCTATCAAATGGGCACATTAGACAAAATCAGTGGTCTTCTGATTTTCTTCTGTACATTAGGAGTTCAGACAGAGAAAGGGAGCAGGGCAGAGATCGATGAAGTCTTTGGATGTTGTGTCTCAAATTTGTTTTCCCCAAGGATCCCTGTTTTTATTGTGTTTTCCTGCATAACACGGTAAATTTTAGAAGCACGTGTGTCACGCTCCAGCAGACCTGAGTGCATGAAATTGCAAAACTCTGACATGAAAATCTGAATATTCATGAGCAGCATTAAATACACATGGGTAAATCAGTTCCCAATCTGTTGCAACAGAAGCATTGTTGTGCTCTGGCATGGCCTCCACCTCAGCTTATCTTTTACTTCAGGGGAGACTGGACTGCTAGACAAAAAGTGGGTGCTGGAGTTCACAAGAAGGCAAACCTGTAAGACAGTCTGGTGCCGAGGCCTGGTGGAGACATCTGATGGAACTGTTTGTGTGCAGATCTGAGAAGCCTCTCAAAGAAGGAGCTGTCAAGGAGCTTGACCACAGTACAGGCACCTCAATTTACCCTTGTCACAGGCAATGAAATGAGGCCTACATAAAAACCTGTAAGATGCATATCAATGGTCCCTTGGAAGGAAGGCAAAAGAACAAGGGATGGACTCCTCCTTGGTTAGTCAAGCAGGAGACACTAGCCTGGGCTACAAAGTTCCCCAAATGAAGGCGGTAAGGAAGTGTTCCAGGAAAAGGACTCAATACGTAAAGGCACAGAGGACCAGAGGACCGAGAGAGGCAGAAGTCAGGGGCTGCCCAGGTAACACGCTGGAAAACGGCTTGGAGTCCCCATGCCAGAGCCACCATGAGTCCCCATGCCAGAGTCCCCATGAGTCCCCATGCCAGAGTCCCCATGAGTCCCCATGCCAGAGCCACCATGAGTCCCCATGCCAGAGTCCCCATGAGTCCCCATGCCAGAGCCACCATGAGTCCCCATGCCAGAGTCCCCATGAGTCCCCATGCCAGAGCCACCATGAGTCCCCATGCCAGAGTCCACATGAGTCCCCATGCCAGAGCCACCATGAGTCCCCATGCCAGAGCCACCATGACACTGGGAAGGAAAGGCGGAGCACACAGTGAACTGGAAGTGAAGCAAGGCCTCGGGGCTTAGGAGAAACAAACTTTCCCTTTCTTCAGGCAAGCAGAGCTCCAAGCCCAGCAGAGGTAGGGTGGTGGGTTGTGTAGGAAGAGGAATGGGCCCAGGCAGGAGGGGCCACCTCCTGAACCAAGAGGTCCATCCTAGCCCTGTCCTGTGTGAAGTACCAGCAGCCTGCCCAGTTCTACAGTCCATCACAGAGACCAAGAAGGCTGAGATGATACAGGGGACACTTGCAAGGAGAGGTTTTCTTCAATATACAGAATCCAAGAAAGCCATGACTCCATGTCCAAAGTGCTTCTCAGAGAAGAGGAGAGGTTTTCTTCAATATACAGAATCTAAGAAAGCCATGACTCCATGTTCAAAGTGCTTCTCAGAGAAGAGGAGAGCTTTTCTTCAATATACAGAATCTAAGAAAACCATGACTCCATGTCCAAAGTGCTTCTCAGAGAAGCCGGGCGATTCGGTTTAGCAACAGACTGTGGGCTTGAGACTTTGTGTTAAGTGGCAAGGCAGGCACTGTGCTAGGCACTCTGGTCTGTCATCCCTGAGCATCACACGGAGCTCTGAAGGAGAGATGGATTAATCCCTTTGACAGGTTGTAGGTTGTGGCTCATGGGACCAATCTGCAAGCCCAGGGCACAGAGGAGTTAAGCTGTACTTCAGGGAGTCAATCATCCCTGCCTTCCCAGGCCAGCGTTCCTCCTGGGGAAGGAAGTACAGATGACGTTTGTTAGGCTTCTAATCCCTTAACACAGCTTCATCATTGTGGAGCTTCCCCCAGTGTATGTATGGGGAATCAGGCCTATTGGGGGTACTTCCTCATCTTTACTGACCTCAAATCACCTGCCAATCTAACCCAAAGGGAAGATACTGTAGGTGTCCACTGGGAACACGGAATTCCTTTGTAACTTGTGAACTGCTATTTGCATTGAAGAAAACAAGTGCACACATCTTCCTGAGTACCTGTTCGTAAGTTGGCTCGAACCAGGACAACTTGGGCAGACCAGAACTCTCCTCAAGCACACTCAGACGTGCCCTCTCCCTTCCTCTGCCCTTCCTTCCCCTCCCCCTTTCCCTCCCTCCCTCCCCAACTCTTACTCTTTTTGGTGTATCTTTGTCTTTTGCTGCTTTAGTCTGGTCTTTGCCCTCACACATAAAAGAAGTGCTACGAACGAAGACGAGACAGCGAAGGAGCAGAGGGTGACGGGGCAGGGTGCTGGTCCCTGAAAGGCCACCCACCCAGAAGGGCTTTTCTGAAAAGGTGCAATTCGAACCAAGACTCACGTGAAGTAACAGAGCATCCCTGCTGCTTTCTGGGGTGAGTCAGGCAGAGGAGAGAGCAAGTTCTGGTGCCCTGAGAATTAGGTAAAGTTGTACCCACAAGACTTAACACACAGCAAGCTCTTGCTAACATTTAACACACAGCAAGCTCTCGATAACAAAGATTGTACTCAACTGCAAACCCAAGCCAACATAGACCAAAGACTTGTTTATTAGTAGAACTCTCTGTGGGCCCTTTAAGCTGTAGTGAAACAGATCAGACACCCTCACTTTTGGATGTCTCAGTCTTCAGGTTGAAACAGATCAGACACTCTCGCTGGAATGTGCTTCTGGATGTCTCAGTCTTCAGGCTGACAGTGGTCACAGGTTCATTCCTATCTCCAGGATGCTGGTAAACTTACCTCTTCCCAGAACATACTTACCATTTGGGGATATAGTCAGAGCATCACTGAAGCATGGGGGGCCACCTTCCATTTGGCCTTCCACCCTTGGCTATGAAAGCAATGTTGTTGACAAAAGTTGATCCATACATTTGCTTCCTAGCTTGCCTGTCCACTGGTTCTGTGTGGCCGTTCTATCGAGAATCTCAAATCGAATTTGTATGGATTGCTCATGCAAAAAGCTTTTTTTAGAGATTGGTGGGCAGACTCCTGGGGTGGGAGGAGGTTAGTCTGTGATGGGTCTGACTTGAATGTATTCTTCCTCCTTCCCCTCCTGCTGCCTCATCTCATGAAGCCTGAGGTGAACTGAAAGTAGATTCTCTCTGTGTAGGATTTTGAGCAGCAAAGTCTTAATAAAGTGCTAAGATTTCAGAGTCCCTTTGCTTTGGGTCATGGGAGGCAATCAATGGACAGTAGAGGAGTTCCCGTCTGCGCTCTGTTGTCGGTCTCCACCAGCACACACACTCAGAAACCATCTTGACTTGCTCCCTTACCTCAGATGCCTTTGACCTCACTTCCTGTGGCTGCTGGGGGTTCAGGTGGGTGCTGGTGAAAAGTAGTCAGCAAGCCTGAGCCTAGTATGTCCCACAGTGTGGAGGGGAAGCTGTCCAAGGGGACAGGGTGACAGCCCCACCCAGAGGCCTAGCCCAGGAGAGAGGGAGTCTCATTGACTCCTGAACAGGAGTCCTAGTGACTGGGGCATGACCGAACTTGCTTTTTTAATTCTTCCTGGGCCCCTTCAAATGTCTTGTGAAATCAGGGTATCCTTGCCTGTGGTGAGTGTCATTGTTGGAAGTTGAAAAGTAGTGTGGAAGTAGCCCAGGTCTGACTGAAAAATGCAAATTCTGTGTTTATGGAGCATGATGGGAAGTATGTAGCCAGTGTTTACAGCCCAGCTCCCCACCTTGATCTGGTTTGGTCTCAGTTTCATGGTCTTTGAAACAGGGAAGGGCACAGTTAGCCTGTCAGCATCCACAGGAAGACAGAGGGAACATTTGCATTGCATGTAAAGCCTGAGGCCAAGTGTGCCTGTGGAGGCTGTCAGTCTTGTGTTATCCCAGTTTCTCTCCTGATTGTCCTGATTGGGGTCCCTGCCTGTGGCATCCAGATCCAAACACCCATCTAACCTGAGGCTATGTGCAAGAAGGCAGCTTCTAAGACCACCTTCCTTCTGAAACAGCTTCATAGGAAGCTCCAAAGGAGGCGTGGCGACTTGTAGTAGATCTCAGGAAAGGTTGTCAAGTTAAATCAAGGAAAATACAAAAGAAAGGGATAAAGGACAATAGTTTGGGCATGTCTCTAAGTCAGTTTTAAGTGGGCATCCTGGCTTACTGTGTTTTTATTTGGTGACGGGACTCCCGAGGTCTGGTCCATCTTCATCGTTGGATGTTCATGCACAGTCTGCATGTTACCAGGTCTGGTCCATCTTCATCGTTGGGTGTTCATGCACAGTCTGCATGTTACCAGGTCTGGTCCATCTTCACCGTTGGGTGTTCATGCACAGTCTGCATGTTGCCGCTCTTATTCTCAGTTCCATCCTATGTGACACCAGGAAAATTCCTCAGGGAGCATGGCTGGTGTCCAGAGTCTGCAAGCACTATCCAGCTCCCACAAACCTCCCTTTCTTTGTCTATAACACTCCAGCCCTGCCTTGTTAACGGTTTCCAGACAAGCCAATGAGATGTAAGGCACAGTTCTTCCATCAGGTAAGGGGGTGTAGTCATTACACACAAATATACTTCAGGAGCAAGTGTACACGGTATTTCTTCATTTGTTGAGGGCTGTATGTGAGACAAACTAGAAAACTTTCCAAAGTCAAGGCAGACTGCTCACCTCACAAGCCAGACACACGAAGTTTGAGAAAGCTAGCCCTACAGAACGTTTACTTTATGACACTCTCAGTTGTGGCTGTGTTCGAACAGTGTCCTTTTATGGTATTGTTTGCATTAAATACTTGTTGAATGGATGAGGAGTAAATACGATGCCATTCCTGGATCAATTCAAAGTTCTTACAAAGCAGTTTAGCAGTGGTCTTTGCCTTGGTGGGAGCTTTCTGGCATAGGGACTACATTTAAAAAAGTTTCTCTCCATAACCCGCTGGGGTTTGATGAGTTCCGCACCTGGCAGGTCTCTGGGCTATCTTGGTGGCTTCGATGGCCCACCCTCAGACTATGCACCTCATGGCCTGTGGCTAGAGCAGGTGGATCCAGCCTCCCAGTGCGGTCTCTCCTGCTGCGCCAACCATTCACATCTTCCTGGTGGCCCGGGAGATGACTCAAAGAAGTTGACATCAAAGTACTTTGAAAAGGGTAGATGGTTTTCAGTCGAAGCTCATTGTCATTTCTCATGAGTTGGAATTCCATTTCCACACTAAATGAGCCTTCCAGACCCTACACTTTGGAGGGGGATGGTATTTATTTCCTATTCCCTCTCCTTCTAGTAAAGGGACAGCCTCTCCCTTTACTTCCCTCTTGTGCCTCTTCAAAAGTTCCACCCTCTCCTGTTTCAGACTTCCTAAATCTCTCAGGAGGTGTTTCTTTCTGAAGTTTTGTGTCATCTTCTCCTTGGGAATGAATTTGATAATTCCTAATTGCTCGGCCACATTGGTGTGGGTCTCTGAGGGTCTCTGAGTTCGTGTTGTTTCAGGGTTTGTTCACTGGGCCTTTTGCCAACCATGTTTAACAACACAGGAGCTTGGTGAATTTTTCCTACAACAGCACTCTGCTTGTTCTGGGTGCTGTGGTTGGGCTCTTTGCTCTTTTCCTGTGGAGGCTTTTCAATGGACTCCTTAAACCTGTTAAAATCATTCTTGAAATCCATTCACTTAGTGCAAGCAACCTTGCCTCTTTCCCATAACTCTAGCCTGACCAGCAGGGCAAGCTGGTCCTGCCTTGTTCTATTTCTTCCCACCCGAGCTCTGATCGCCTGTATGAAAGTGAGATTAGAAGAAACACACCTCGGATCTTTCATTTGTACAGGGTTAACAATGGCCCCCCGTCTCTCGTGCTTGTAAAGGGCATAAGATAACAGCATTTCATGTTGTGGCAATGTTGGGTTTCGTTTCCCAAATGACTTGACTTCATTCATGAATGATAGCCCAAGAAATGCTGTTCCTGTGTTTCAGAGGTTTGGATTTTGATGAGAGAGTCACGCAGCAAACAGATCGCCTTCTTCTTTGGTCTGAAAAGGGAGATCTGAGTGGCAGGGCAAACAGCAAGCTCCTGAGTGGCTTCTTTGGCCCAGATCACACTCCCTCTGATCGTGCACATCAGACTCTGGTTAGGATTTGAAACAGGAGTGGGCATTTGCTCTCAATTTCCGTCTTACCTGTGAGCCCTATTTCTCTCCGTGTCAAATTCCCACATACACATACCACCAGTTTTCATGAGAGACCTGTGAAATGTCCCTGAGCCTGAACTGCTGAAGGTGAACCCCCAAAGTGCACCTTATAGTTGGCTTCCTCGAGTGTGGTCACCTAGCTGAAACCTCTGAGATGCCAGGATTCAGGGGGCTGTGTAAACAAAAGTCTCATTCTGAAAGATGCTCAGATTTCATACACAACAGCTCTTAGAAAGTTCACAGGGAGCCGGGCAGTGGTGGCGCACACCTTTAATCCCAGCACTCGGGGGACAGAGGCAGTTGGATCTCTGAGTTCGAGACCAGCCTGGTGTGCAGAGTGACTTGCAGGACAGCTAGGGCTACACAAAGAAACCCTGTCTCAAAAAACTAAAAAAAGAAAGAGAGGGAGAGAGAGAGAGAGAGAGAGAGAGAGAGAGAGAGAGAGAGAAAGAGAAAAAGAAAAAGAGTTCACAAGGCGCTAGTCCTTCCTGGATCCCATCGACCATAAAGTAGGAAGCCGAGCTCCAATTTGAGAATCCTATTCTATCTACACTTGCATAATATTTCACCACATTTGAGCCTTGACAGCTGATCACCAGGTTATCGAGTGTGAGACAAATGAGCTAAGCTGAAACAGTCACCCCAACACTTGTCACCAGTACTTTTAGTATAGTTTCTGTTGTTATGAAGGTATGCTACCTTATAAAGAAGACGTTTTTAGTCACCTCACACTTTTGGAAGCTGAACTCCAAGGCTGAGCCATGTCTCATCTCCAACTTCAGGTGTCCCACAATGCACTGGAGAAGCTCGAGAGAAATGGTGTGTGAGGAAGAGGCCAGACTGAGGGGCTGCCTGGATTTATAACAACACTCATACAAGAACTAACTCATTAAAGAGATTAGAATGAATTTCTTCCGAGAATAGCAACTGACCCCACTTACTAAAGTTTGCACGATGTCAACATTGCTACACCAAGGACCGCCCCTCTAACACATGAACCTTTGGGAGACAAATTCCCTCAAAGCACGTACAAACCATAGCAAATACTAAGAGCATCCCAGCGCCTTCAACACAGTGAAGTTTTCCATTTCTAGTTGGGTAAAAATTGCATTGGGATTTGAGGAAATTGTAAGAACATGTTAAATTTTCCTGAAAATGCTTAGAAATGAAGTCATGTTCTCTCTCCTTCCTTATCACTTGCTAAGCAGACTCAAGAGCACATTGACCGAGTCTCCTCCTTACCATGTCTGTCCCTCTTCTCAGGTCTCCCTCAAGTTCTTCTACTCAACACGTTACTGTCATTCACACGTTAGCTACTTCATGGCTCTTTCCCACTCTTGGGTCTCAATAGTACTGTGGTTGGTCCCTCAGTACCAGATCTAACTGTACAGTGTGCTTATTGTTGGTTAAGCGGCGGCGGCACTCACGGCATGCCAACGGGTGTTGCAGTGGCGGAAGAATCGCGAGCCATGGTTACCTTTCTAGAGCTTTATTGGGGGAGAGAGAGAGAGAGAGAGACAGAGAGACAGAGAGAGACAGAGAGAGAGAGACAGAGAGAGAGAATACGGAAGGAGAGAGTGCAGAAAGAGAGGGCACAGAGAGGGCATGCCCGCTTTTTAGGCTGGGACGTCGCAGGCTGGTGATGTAATTAATACGTAATCCTTACACTAATGCCTCTTACCCTATGAGTATGTGTGCAGGACTCCCTCCCTGCCTATGAGTCAGTGTATTTTTTTTTCTTTGTGTTTACAGATCATTCTTCCTATATACCACAAAGTAGCAGTTAGTGACCAGTTATCTCTTCTGATTTTCCAAATTAGGAAATGGGATGCAAAGGGATTCATATTTTACTTGAAATCACACAGGAAATCAGTGGTACATTTAGCAGGAATCTTAACAGTTCTTATTAATAAAATCAAACCTGAGGCCAGTTATTGGGGTGAACACTGGAAGATCAGAGAGACAGAACAAGCCATAACTAACCTCACCTGGCCAACTTCTCAGCTGGTCTTGTTTCCTCAGACTGGAAGCTTCTGTGTCCTCATCCCAATGGCTCTCAGCTGAACTGCTGCTCGAAAGCCTGAAAGCTTAACCAGCCAAATGCTTAACCAGCCAAATGTTTCTAGTTTCTGGTCCTCATGCCTTATATACCTTTCTGCTTTCTACCATCATTCCCTGGGATTAAAGGCTCACTTTCTGGGATTAAAGGTGTGAGTAACCATGCTTGGCTGTATCCTTGAACACATGGATTTCTGCCTCCTGGAATGCTAAGATTAAAGGCGTGTGCTACCACTGCCTAACTTCTATGTTTAATATTGTGGCTGTTCTGTCTCTGACCCCAGATAAGTTTATTAGGGTGCACAATATTTTGGGGAACACAATACCACCACAGGTGCAAACTACTGACAGGGATCATTGTGTTTGTTGTGACAGAAACCTGGGTTGTGAGGTGATTGCCTCTTTTCTTTTGTCACAGGCTCTCACGAGTATAGAGCTACATGCAAGAGCCTTGAGCTCTTGACTAGAAATAGAAAACCTGGCTTCCCAACTGACTTGGCCCCACTGAGTAGTACGGCATCAGGCAAAATCTTTTAAGCTCTCTGACCATAGTGTCTTCTTTAAAATTAGAGTTGAGGGCAAATGACTAACTAATGAAGCTCTTTTTCTGCTTGAGCAACTTACTTTCCTATGATTGACATGTGACAGCGATGGGTTAAGTGGGTTCTGACAGGGGTAGCTGAATATCCCACGTTGAAGGGACAGAGC